>OY759264.1:3630698-3685698 GCA_963662155.1 Lamellibrachia columna | reverse complement strand
TAGCGAATGATCAACAGAAGGGAACTGTAGCAGCGGGGTAAAGAGGAAGATGAAGATTATGACATTTTAAATGGGGTACTGTACAGTACGAAACCACATAATTCAACGGCACCCTCTACCCCCGATTAGTGTTACCAACGGCACCCTCTACCCCCGATTAGTGCTACCAACGGCACCCTCTACCCCCGATTAGTGCTACCAACGGCACCCTCTACCCCCGATTAGTGCTACCAACGGCACCCTCTACCCCCGATTAGTGCTACCAACGGCACCCTCTACCCCCGATTAGTGCTACCAACGGCACCCTCTACCCCCGATTAGTGTTACCAACGGCACCCTCTACCCCCGATTAGTGCTACCAACGGCACCCTCTACCCCCGATTAGTGCTACCAACGGCACCCTCTACCCCCGATTAGTGCTACCAACGACACCCTCTACCCCCGATTAGTGCTACCAACGGCATCCTCTACCCACGATTAGTGCTACCAACGGCACCCTCTACCCCCATTTAGTGCTACCAACGGCACCCTCTACCCCCGATTAGTGGTACCAACGGCACCCTCTACCCCCGATTAGTGGTACCAACGACACCCTCTACCCCCGATTAGTGCTACCAACGACACCCTCTACCCCCGATTAGTGCTACCAACGGCACCCTCTACCCCAGATTAGTGCTACCAACGGCACCCTCTACCCCCAATTAGTGCTACCAACGACACCCTCTACCCCGATTAGTGCTACCAACGGCACCCTCTACCCACGATTAGTGCTACCAACGACACCTTCTACCGCCGACTAGTGCTACCAACGGCACCCTCTACCCCCGATTAGTGCTACCCCGTCCACTCCAGTCCACCCCGTCCACCCCGTCCACTCCCGTCCACCCCGTCCACCACGTCCACTCCGTCCACCCCGTCCAAGATTGAAAGGTTCAACAGGACGATAAAGGAGATGATCCAGAAAGCGGTAAATAACGATCCAAGCAGGTGGGAATCTGTTCTAAATGACGCCATGTTGGCCTATCGAACGAGTGTATCGACAACGACTGGTGATACACCACAATTTCTTATGACTGGCAGGAAACTACGAATGCCCTTGGAAAAGACATTACGTGTTTCCAACGAGCAAGCTTTTGGCAATCGACTGGACGATTTAGCGACGGCCCTTAAAATCGCACGAGCCATGACCGAGGACAGTCGGAAATATAATCGTGAGTGACTTGCCAGAAACTCGAACGAACAACAAATTTCCCCTGGAGATTCCGTTGTAATTAGAGCAGAAGGTCGAGTATCTTTGACAAGCCGCTGGGATCCAGAATGGGTTGTCACGCGTGTTAAGGCTCCTGTTGTATTTTTACACCATCAATGGGGTAAGACTAAAGTTTTGAACAAAGAGAAAGTCCGCATTGTTAACCCAGAGCAAAATTGGGATGACAGTCGCCCCCGGCCAAAGCGTAAACCACACAGACCTAGCAGATAGCAACGACGACTGATTCGCTTGCGAAATGACAGGCCAGACGTCCAACAACAGAATGACGATGACGATACTGGACAGTTCCAAGACAGTCCCCGACAGAGGAATGACAGTGATAACACTGCACAGTTACGAGACGGTCCCTGACAGAGGATTGACAGTGATAACACTGCACAGTTCCGAGACGGTCCCCGGCAGAGGAATGACAGTGATAACACTGAACAGTTCCGAGACGGTCCCCGACAGCTGTACGGCCGACGACGGCGACAGTCGCTTAGGCGGAATCTGGGAGCCCCAAACCAGGGTCGTTACTCCACCTCAGATGACTTGTTAGCCACGCCTCCAGACGACCAAATGAACGTGCAGACACAGCGAAACGTCGACCGACCCTTGCGGGTCAGAACGCTGTCCCGATGGGCACAACTGGCTGCTGACTTTTCTGACTCTAACAGCGACATCGAGACGGACCCTGTGATTTCCCACTTCAGAAAGCGACGAAATTTGGCTCCGACGGAATTCGTTCCAACAAAAATGCCGATTGGAAGCTAGTCATCTAGTGGCGTGGTTTACACGTTAATGCCTTTGACTGCATTAATGACTGTTGTACTGTCTGCCGATCCTGTAAGTCAAACTAGTTTCTGGCCAGTTTGCAGCTTTGTTTATTATTTAGTCTACACAGTAGGGAGGGGTAGAGTCGCCGCGACTGTAATAATAACTGGACTGTCAAACGGGAGAAATGTTTACCCGATTTAGAATACAGGCCATAAGAAACTAGTTTAGTTGGCAACTGACCGTCCCCAAGGACATAAGAAGGTCTCCCAGTCCTGGGGGGTTCAGAAGGTGACTCGATACCTTGCATACGACTCTCATTTCCAGCATGTACGGGGATGACGGTTGTATGTGGACATCGGCCAATAACGGCTTTCTCGATTTCCTAAAATGGTTAACCACGCCTCCACTGGGGCGGGGTTCTTCTGAAGTATCTGGTATAAATAGGCCAGAAATAGATTCATAAAAGAACGGGTGCGCGCCATCTAAATTACCACGCACCTCGTTCAATTTGGACTTAAAATTATCGGCAAGGGTGGGCCACTCCGGCCAATACCTACCTTACCATTCGAAAACTACATTTATTGAAGACTTTTAAATGTTAAATGGGAGAAACAAGAACAACGGTAGAGAGACCAGTCTATGTTGTACGATCAACACTTCTGCGTTAATAAAATCTTGCGAGCCTGGAAGATGCGTTCACGGCTTATTATACTGACCCGTCCTGCACTCAAAGTTGTTGTTCTAGAAAGCGAAGTGTAGTTACATAAAGCACCCAGGGGAGTGTCCAGATATATATATTGTGTGGGTTAGCCTAGGATGTCCAGAATAGTGGTCCACGGCTGAGACTGTTCTGTTGACTTATAAGGACATGCCCTCCCTTCTGGGAGGACTCATCATGACTGTGCCTGGCGCAAGAAAGCGTATAAATGCATGCCATAAATACAGATAGTCACGTTTGATTTCTAGTCTTGATGGAAGAGAGTTATACTTATAGTAAGAATCAGGCAGAAGACAACAAATTGTATTAATGCGGAGATGTCCTACGAATAAAGGCGGTTCTGCTATGTTATTGCCAACCTGGACTTCTGTTATGCAAAGGGTAAGTTTCTCTGTTACTATTACTAGTCAATTGAGTTAGAACCTGGTAAGCTGAATGAAGTAGGTTGATCCGGGAATTGATTCAATGATTAGAGTAATGGCGAAACTTACTCGATAAATGTAATGAGCCATGTTATGAGAAGCATGTACCCAGTACAATATGGCGTTTGCCGTGTTCTTTTGACAGACCATGGAGCTGAGTTTACAGCTTTAGCTTTCGAACGCTACCTAAGCCAGATGATATTGAACATCGCATGTCAACTCCGGCACATCCTCAATCTAACAGTAAAATCGAAAGATTCAACAGGACTCTTAAACAAATGATCCAGAAGGCTGTAAACAATCAACCCTCCCGATGGGAAGAGGTGTTAAATGATGTTGGCATATCGTGCGTCCGTTTCGACGAATGTTTTATTCACGGCGCATTTTTTAATGACAGCCAGACATTTACGAATGCCTATGCAGAAGGCATTACGCGCTTCCAATGAAAACGAATGTGGGA
The DNA here is from genome assembly GCA_963662155.1 of Lamellibrachia columna. Taxonomy (NCBI): domain Eukaryota; kingdom Metazoa; phylum Annelida; class Polychaeta; order Sabellida; family Siboglinidae; genus Lamellibrachia; species Lamellibrachia columna. The sequence goes on along the minus strand of OY759264.1, from coordinate 3,682,072 downwards.
ATCGGTTGGACACGCTAGCTACAGCGTTAAAGACAGCTCGTTCTATGACAGAAGAAAGTCGTAAATATAACAGAGACAAATTAGCTAAGAAAGCTAAGGGACATGATATTTCGCCCGGAGATTCAGTAATGATTAAATCCGAAGAACGTTTAACATTAACTGCCAGGTGGAATCCTAGATGGACCGTCACATGAGTCCGAGGCCCTGTTATTTATGTCCACAATCAGCAGACGGGAAAGTCAAAAGTTCTCAATGCGGAGAAAGTCAGAATAATTGACTCGAATCAAAACTGGGACAATGCAATCCTCGACCCGTGCGTAAACAAGCCCGGCCGGCCCAACCACGCCGTACGAAGTTACATACACCCCGTGACGCTTCTCCGGTTCATCCCAACGGGTCATCTAATTACCATCTGGGACAAAGTGGCCCCACTATACAGCGCCAGACAACCCCCTGTCTGGATGACCCAGATAGTCGCGACCAGCCGTCTCGTTATCGTCTGGGCCACAACGAGGAGAGAAGCCGTCCTCTGAGACAATCACGTGTGACAACACACACAACGCCACGTAAACATGGGACCCGCACGCTAAGGAGGTTGTCCCGACGCGGACAGCTGGCTGCAGACCAGTCTGACGATGAACTCGAGGCGGACCTTGAAATTAAACACCTCAGAAAACGGAAGAGTTCTTGCAGAAACGCGCTAGGCAAGAATGCATTGCTTCAGTCATGACCTTTACACAGTAATCACACGCACCTGTACATACATTATTATATTAAATTCCGCATGAAAGAAAAATAATCACACGTATTTATATATTCAGAAACAAACCTTATACTGCCCCACTGGTCTAACACACATAAGTTTGCCCTCAAATCAGACATGAGTAGAAAAACAAATACTTATACTAATGACTGAACCGATTAGGGCGCATACCTGTCATTCAGTAACAAGACACCGACACACGCGTCAACCTACCCTGTGACACTACCCCACCACCCCGATGCTCCGACTGAACGTTCGCGACGTAACACGCAGACTTACGCGGGTGAATAGTGACGGTCTTATTGTACTCGGTGGATCGGACACGAAGCGATTTGTAGCAAATTGGCAAGCTATGAGCGAAGTAAAGAACATCAAATTAGATAAATTGTCCGATGATTTAGTGGGTGACACCATTATATAGGGTAGCTACCCAGGCCATGTATCCTGGACTGTTGAAATAATTCTGATATTATGTCTCGTTGCCGTGGTTGTCTACGTGGTAATACTGTTGTACAAGAAACAGGAAATTACGGCGTCTACCTTGTGTATGAAACGGTCAATTCGTTCAGAAATTAGCGTGGAAGGTCCCGCTACAGTTTCGCATGTGACACAAACAGGCGACGCCACTGCAACCGTCAGTCTACCTGACGCGTGGCGATCAGTCCCAGTTGATGAGAACTAAACAGGCGACGCCACTGCAACCGTCAGTCTACCTGACGCGTGGCGATCAGCCCCCGTTGATGAGAGCTAAACAGGCGACGTCACTGCAACCGTCAGTCTTCCTGACGCGTGGCGATCAGCCCAGTTGATGAGAACTAAACAGGCGACGTCACTGCAACCGTCAGTCTTCCTGACGCGAGGCGATCAGCCCCAGTTGATGAGAACTGAACAGGCGACGTCACTGCAACCGTCAGTCTTCCTGACGCGAGGCGATCAGCCCCAGTTGATGAGAGCTAAACAGGCGACGTAACTGCAACCGTCAGTCTTCCTGACGCGAGGCGATCAGCCCCAGTTGATGAGAACTAAACAGGCGACGTCACTGCAACCGTCAGTCTTCCTGACGCGTGGCGATCAGCCCCAGTTGATGAGAACTAAACAGGCGACGTCACTGCAACCGTCAGTCTTCCTGACGCGTGGCGATCAGCCCCAGTTGATGAGAGCTAAACAGGCGACGTCACTGCAACAGTCAGTCTACCTGACGCGAGGCGATCAGCCCCAGTTGATGAGAACTAAACAGGCGACGTCACTGCAACCGTCAGTCTTCCTGACGCGAGGCGATCAGACCCAGTTGATGAGAACTAAACAGGCGACGTCACTGCAACCGTCAGTCTTCCTGACGCGAGGCGATCAGCCCCAGTTGATGAGAACTAAACAGGCGACGTCACTGCAACCGTCAGTCTTCCTGACGCGAGGCGATCAGCCCCAGTTGATGAGAACTAAACAGGCGACGTCACTGCAACCGTCAGTCTTCCTGACACGTGGCGATCAGCCCCAGTTGATGAGAACTAAATAGGCGACGTCACTGCAACCGTCAGTCTTCCTGACGCGTGGCGATCAGCCCCAGTTGATGAGAGCTAAACAGGCGACGTCACTGCAACCGTCAGTCTTCCTGACGCGTGGCTGTCAGCCCCAGTTGATGAGAGCTAAACAGGCGACGTCACTGCAACCGTCAGTCTTCCTGACGCGAGGCGATCAGCCCCAGTTGATGAGAGCTAAACAGGTTGAGGACGTGCTCAAATTCGCGAATTGTAAGCATTTATTTTTTTAAGACAAAGTGCTGTGCTTTGGCACAATCATTGCGCATTTTTCTCTCAAATCTAGGTGGCCACAGTAGTAATTATATACCCTTTTCTTATGTAGTTTGTTCAGCATCCTTTATAAGGTTGCTAAGTTCGACTAGGTCGCATAACAGACCTATTCATGTTTTATCTTTACGCCCAGGCCAACGCCTGATGGAACAGCATCTTTATGATGAATTACTGCCCTTGGATGGCCAACCCTCGAACGAAGGCGCATTATCAAACAAGCCACTACCTTCTACAAAATTCTAAACAACATTATTGAGATCACCCCCCCTCCGGGCCTACTAACTCGCTCTCGAACCCGTGGACAATATATAGCCCCCAAGTGTCGTATAAGTGCAATGGTCTTTTCATTTTATCCCAGAGCCATTCGCATATGGAATATGATTCCATCAAAAATTACCAACATAAAAAACCCAAAATCATTTCAAGAAGCTATTATGGAACTCCCTTTCACCACACCTCCTCACCTAAACTGCCTTTAAAACACAGTGCTCAGCGTAAACTTATCCATGGTGTGGGTATGGAGACTGTCTATGTGTGCATGTGGCAAGGCAGCGACAGTATCCATACACACAACCAACCTATTAAAAATTTTCGTTAAAATAAATAAAACTATCAGATAAAACCATTTCAGCAACATTAATTATACTAGTCTTTTAATCGAACGTACCACCCACAGCGCATGCGCACAGTCCACCACAAACTCCTGCGTTAGCCCAAGTTTGGGCTGTTTGGAGTAAACCACTTGAGAGACTTGAGAGATGACTGAGTGAAGCGTACGTGTCTGTATTACGTAGAGAGTAGGAATTGCATTTAAATATACTTTTGATTATTGTAAGTACCGATGGTTTCTTCAGTACCGACTATATCCACGTATAGTTTAGAAATTGCGGACACAATTGCACAACGGATAGGATGCAAAGGTCACTCTACCACGATACGGTAGACCAAATCGAAATGACCAGTGTTCAACTGTATGGACAGCTGACCCTCCCTTATCAGTATTTCGTGTTTGTGTTAAAAAGGAACTATCCGGATGTTTGTTTTTAACAAAAATGGGTTAGGAGGAATGTATTGGTAATGGTAATGGTCAGGCTAAAATGGTAAGAACAGAGATAGTGGTCATTTCAGACATATTTAATCAATAATTTAACGCTAGCATAAAGAAAACCCAGGTTGATACAACTTATGTAAGGCAAGCTAGTTTCTGGCCAGTTTGCAGCTTTGCTTATTGTTTAGTATACACAGTAGGGAGGGGTAGAGTCGCCCCGACTGTAATAATAACTGGACTGTCAAACGGGAGAAATGTTTACCCGATTTAGAATGCAGGCCGTAAGAAACTAGTTTAGTTGGCAACTGACACAAGAAGGTTTCCCAGTCCTGGGGGGTTCAGAAAGTAACTCGATACCTTGCATACGACGGTCATTTCCAGCATGTACGGGGATGACGGTTGTGGACATCGGCCAATAACGGCTTTCTCGATTTCCTAAAATGGTTAACCACGCCTCCACTGGGGCGGGGTTCTACTGAAACCTCTGGTGTAAATAGGCCATAAATAGATTCATAAAAGAACGGGTGCGCGCGATCTAAATTACCACACACCTCGTTCAATTTGGACTTAAAATTATCGGCAAGGGTGGGCCACGCCGGCCCATACCTACCGTACCATTCGGAAACTAAATTTATTGAAGACTTTTAAATGTTAAATGGGAGAAACAAGAACAATGGTAGAGAGCCAGTCTATGTTGTACGATCAACACTTCTGCGTTAATAAAATCTTGCGAACCTGGAAGATGCGTTCACGGCTTATTATACCGATCTGATCGTCTGCGGTATTATCAGTAAGCAGCTAGACGATCTGGCGAGCGACAAAGACAACTACTACACAACTGTGAGTATTCTCGACGAATGCACGCGCCCTTAAGGGGTAAGACCTCAGTTGACCTTCCTGTTTATTGTTTCACACGAATGTAGGGCGTATTAAATTGCGATATGTGAATTTAAAGAATTCATATGATGTGACATAAGTGCAATTGAGCAGGCATAGTCACAGGTTTGTTTGTAGAAGCTATTGGCTGTGAAATGGTGCATTTTTTTGAGAGTTTAAAAGGCGGAGGGATTTATGGGAATTTTTCTGCTATGGGCCACGTGGGCGCATGAATACAAGGCTATTTTTGTCAAAATTGATGGGCATCGCACGTCGGGGCGTTTTAAAAGAGCTGGAGGTATGTGATTTTGATCAAACTTGGTCAGCATGTCAAAGAGATGATAGCAATTGCTGTGAAAAAGTTTCAGAATTTTTAGTGGTCACGTTTTCTTATAATCTAACAAAACGTTAACATGGCCACCAATGCAATTTTCAACTTTTCCTTAAGAGAAGCGAGAATCTTACAGCCTGATGGACTATTGGTGACGGGAGGCGACGAGACTCGCAGTCACGTTGCCACTTGGGTTTTTTTAATAACCATAGCAACCCCGACTGAAATCCCATAATTACGATCTAAGCTCCAACGATTCAAGATGGTTATCAATGAATTACGCGCGGTTCATGAACTAACCAACTGAGATCTTCTGGTAAAACAATGTGAGTTATTCGTTGTCGCGTCCTGACGGTCCTGAACGAAGTAGGGATAATGTCTTGACGTGACACGATAGCTTGTACAAGGTGGTATTTTTCAGCCAACGGTTTGTTACTGGAAAAAGCCCATGGTTTGTAGGGCAGGGGCCATTAATGACAGAACTCGTTTCAAATGCCCCGAGGATTTCGTACTGGGGAAGTCGCTAAGCGAAAGCGATGTAGTGACACAATCGATCAACAAAGACACGACGGTAATTGAAGTAATTCCTTGAACGTTCGTTATATTGACTAATGCTGAATCCGTTTCACTTGTTGCGCTAACAATCCCGAACGTCGTCCAAATTTAAGGAGTGGAGATTTTGCTCTAAGGCAAGTATAATCGAGTATAACCCGACTTAGCTCCCACGTGATGTTCGAATTATCTGTAATTGCCGTTCCACCCATATGTTCCTTCTTCAAATAATTCCCCACGAAACGATAAAAAGACACTTGAAAAGTTCAGTGCGGAAGTCTATTGGCGAAATAAAATCCAGCTGGATAAGCTAGCAATTAGTTCCTTTGACGACACTCTAACATGAGGTACATACGCTGGGCATATTTGCTGCACTGTGGCAATCGGTTTGATTTGTGTTACAACTGATTTCATTCTAGACGTGAATGAATCTGGCGAGCTAATAGCGAACTTTGTGAGAATCGACTCTCGCGCACGCGCCCAAAAACGACGAGACAGGGGTCGAACTTTACACAGTGTCACCGCCTTAGGCGTCCAGTGTCACCGCCTTAGGCGTCGACTATCACCGCTTAGGTGTCCAGTATCACCGCCTTAGGCGTCCATTGTCACCGCCTTAGGCGTCCAATGTCACCACCTTAGGCTTTCAATATCGCCGCCTTGGGAACTCACCGCCTTAGCCATTACAATAAAATTACATGATTTGGAGTACGCAACCTTAAGCATTAAATTGAGAGTTTGTCCTACATGAGTGTCCTCCCTATAGGCGGAGGTGAAACGGCACATTTGTGTGACAAACCTATGCCCACTTACCGATAGCGAATGTTACTGCATGTAGTGTCGCACTGGTAGACATTGCCCAAGCCATAGCAAAGGGTGGGCATTCACAGTCTTACTCAAAGCAGCCTTCCAGTGTTTCGTGATTGACTAAGTAAGCCAACTGGGTCAGGACAACTGTGTCGACAGATCTAGCCGGGCCGCTGTGCCGTGTGACCTGACACGCTCGATATAACTGGAGCCGTTACTACCCCTGGAGCCGCTACCACCCCAGCCGCTCTATACCCGACAGACGCCGTGCCAACAGTAACGGCACAGTGCCCGTGAAGCTGCCCGCCGCCAATCATTCATACGCGGTCATTGTGTCAAATTAATACACAATGACATCAATTGACGATGTTAAAATACACGAACTTTTGGGTTCCAGTGATCATAACCAGATCCATTTTAATATAAAATTAAAAACAAGCAATATAAAAAATAATGGAGGAGGAACTTCAACAAAGGCAAATATAAAGAAATGAGAATATATCTAGCAAATAGAAATTGGAATAACTTGCTGAAGAACAAGACGGCAACAGAATGCTGGACTTATTTAAGAGATGAGATTGAGGGCATTACTGAGAGATTTATTTCATTAAGAAAACAGGAAAAAAGGTCCAGGAAGGAACACCTGTCAAAAGAGGCTATTAGAAAAGTTGCTCACAAACATATGCTGTGTTGGTATATAAACACACTGGAAATGTAAAAGACTGCCCAAACTACAAAGAGGCACTTAACCTAGCTACAACTGAAATTAGAAAATGTAAAAGAACCTTTGAAAAAAATTTGGTAGGTAATATAAAAAATGACAGCAAGAGTTTCTATGCTGATGAAAGGAGTAAGCAGAAAGTTCGAGATAAGGTCGGACCACTGGAAAACAACAGGGGAAACATAATTTCAGACGGGTTTCAAATGGCAGAGGTCCTGAATGAGTATTTCAGCTCAGTTTTTACCACAAAAGATATCAGCTCAGTTCCAATTCCAGTTACTAAATTTGAGGGCGATAAATCAGATCATTTTGAGCAGTTGTTTGTCACTCCTGAAATTATAGCAAGGAAAATTAAGAAGACAAAAGATAATAAATCACCTGGAGTTGATGGGATACCACCAAAAATGCTTAAGGAAATTGTAGAGCAGATCAGTACACCACTTGCAAAAGTGTTTAACTTGTCACTAAAAGAAGGAATCTCGTGTTTTGGAAGAATTTACAAAATGGGTAGATGATGGGTCACCAGTGGATGTTGTCTACTTAGATTTTCAAAAAGCTTTCGATAAAGTGCTTTTCGATAAAGTTACTTAAACTAAAAGCCCATGGTATAGGTAATGATGTAATCAACTGGATAGAAAAGTGGCTTACACTCAGAAGACAGAAAGTAGTAGTAGATGGTGAGATTTCAAACTGGAAATCTGTTTTGAGTGGGGTACCAAAGGATCAGTATTTGGCCCTATACTGTTTTTAATATATATAAATGATTTGGAAGATGACATATCTAGCAAAGTACTGAAATTTGCAGATGACACAAACGTATCCAGACAGGCTACAAATAATACAGATAAACAAAGTTTACAGGATGATCTAGATAAATTGGTTAAATGGGCAGAAAAATGGCAAATGTTATTCAATTTTGGGAAGTGTAAATGCATACGCATAGGACATGGAAACGTGGACGAAGAATATAAAATGGGGGATGCTGTACTAAGTAGAACCACAAAAGAAAAGGACTTAGGAGTAACATTTAGTGCTGACATGAACGTTTCAGAGCAATGTGGGATTGCTGCTTCGAAAGGAAATCAAATTATAGTGCTAATTAGGAGAACTATCACATATAAGGAGAAACAGGTAATTGCACCCCTGTACAAAGCAATAGTTAGACCACATTTGGAATATTGTATACAAGCATGGAGGCCGTGTCGTAAGAAGGACATAGACGAACTAGAACGAATACAACGAAGAGCAACTAAAATGATTCCTGAATTGAGGGACTTTAGTTATGAAAGCCGCTTATTAGAATGTGGTTTGACATCACTAGAGACCAGGAGACTAAGAGGAGATCAGATAGAAGTATTTAAAATAGTGAATGGTTATGAGGATATTGATAGGAATGTGTTCTTCAAACTTAAAAAAGACAGTAGAACCAGAGGACACAAAACAGCATTAGTTAAGGAGCAGTGTAGGTTGGACACGAAAAAGTACTCTTTCTAACAGAGGGTGATAAGTGACTGGAACAAACTGTCAAATGATTGTGTTAATGCTAGTAGTGTGAATATGTTTAAAACTAGAATTGATGGATGTCTGATAAGGGTGGGTTATACAAAGATGATAACATTGTTGGAATCTCGATAAGCCAATGGCTTCCTTGTCCACTTGCCATCTGGAAATTGTTGTTTTGGGATGGCAATCTTGTTAAACCGACTGACGGTTGTAGTTTATCGTCTCATTCGGTCGAGACACCACGACATATCTGAATGTCGGGTAGGTTGTGGGCTGTGAGAATATTGTAACACAGTGGCGTTGTGTTTAAAGGGGAACTGAAGCAAGTCTGTGTTATGCCGTATATTTAAATATATAATATCTAACGATGCATTAATGGTGACAGATACCTGCTAATTTATTAGACAAACTGAAAAACTTATTTTGTTCGATCGAGACATAAATCGACAAGATACATCGCTGCGTATCGCTATCTTGTTATCTAAGCAGATACGAAGCGAGTGGTTTGAGTCTTGTACATGAAATCAATGGAGATTTTCGATTTTGTTGCGATTTTTTTTCGTAAATAGACTTTCTTGAGCGAAAAAACTACATGGCTCTCTTTTATCTATAGAAGTCGTTACATACATAAAAATAGTGCTTTTGCTCGCTTGAAATAAAAATTAAAGAAATGACAACAAAACACACACAAAAATCATGGAAAACGCCACACTTCTCGAGACGCTCGCCAACGAGAATATGCGATAACGGAATACCGGAACTATTTTTCACTTGTTGTTAAGATCGCCTGTGACAGTTTTACCAGATTTACTATAGCGATAAGTGATTTACTGAACTTTCGTAATAGTCTTTGGGGAAATTGAAACTACAGACAAAGAGTCCAGTTCGACAGCTAGGCCACTCGGAAACAACGGATGACAGTCGAAATGGACCTTTGCCTCTAACGGTATAGTGCTGCTCACTAGTTACACATGTTTACTGATCTAGATCCTAGCGTAGACTGCTTCTACAGATGCAGCGCACACTACTCTATGTGCTAATGTCCCTCTGGCTATAGAGGGTGTGCATGTGACGTCACCACTTTTGCGATCTGCCATCGTGGAGTACACGCGTGGAGTACTATGGCCGCTCGCACTGTGAATGTTCGGTGTTGTTTATTGTTGTTTAGTGCGGCATTGCACCGCAACTAGCATTTATTTTATTGTATTGATTATCTTTGTGAATTGTAGGTATTAGTGAAGTATGGTTAATTTTTGCGGAGTATTTGCTTGCGGGAAACGAGCTGACAGAGACAGTCGTTTGTCGTATTACCGACTACCGACAATTCGCATAACACAATGTCATAAGGGGAACAGACCCGACAGCTGTCGGAGGAACTACAGCGTGCCTGGCTGTCAAACATAGGTCGGCGTGACATTAAACCGTCAAACTATCCATACACCCGGGTCTGCTCGTTGCATCTTGTTAACGGTAAGTAATATCACTAGGCAAAGTATTTAAAGTTGCACTAGTAATAAGTGCCCTGTATGGGCTGCAAGGCTAACATGTGTCATTGACATTGTGTGTAGTGCAACTGGAGCCTGGGCTTATTTGTTTTTAAATGTAGGTATGTATATGTGTCAGTAACTGACTAGCAAATTTATAAACATAGAATGATGCATTTTTATCAGTATAGTAAACAAATTAATTAGCATTGACTGTAGTGAAATACCTTGTGATATTAATTGTTGCCCAGTTATGAATGCACATTTAAACAAAATAGTTAAAATTGGCTTTAATACAGTAAAACAATGTAAACAAAACATTACATATGAATGATATTGCTGTAAAGGGTGGAACACATCTGCAATACATTAGTGTTCTTGCTATAAAAATGTTTCTTGATTATTATTTTGCAGGCAAGCTTGCTAGTTTGTATGACAAGACTAACTGTGACTGGGCGCCAACCGTAAACCTTGGTCATGACAAGTTCAAGCCATCGTTCGGAGCAACATGTTCATCTCGATATGAGCGTACAGTTGATCGTGCAGCGAATAAATCTCGCCTAGACACGGCAACACACTACTATCCATGCAGAGCTTCTTAGTGGAAGATCTGCATGAAATTGAAACACTAGTGGCCGATGATGATAGTGGCTCGAAAGAGTATCAGTGTCAAACTGACATGAATGGTGATGCTTTGCGAGGAATGGAGGAAGAGTTGAAGAGGTTGATGCTAGAGAACAGCTGCTTAAAGGTCCAGTTTGCATCGGCACAGTTGAATGAGAGCAGCTTAGCAGGCAATGATAACAAGGTGAATTTTCTCACTGGCCTACCAACTCACCACATCCTCATCCAGTTGGTCAACTTTGTGTCACCGCGTCAAAATGAGACACACAGATCGTCCTTGACCAAGTTCCAGCAACTGTTGATGACATTAATTAAGCTCCGCCTAAATGTACCAAATGAACTGCTGGGCTTCATATTTAATGTCAAGCAGTCAACCATGTCGAGAACCTTCCTTAATACCCTCGACATTCTCTACATTATGCTGCAGCCACTAAATGCCTGCATTCACTAAAGGAGAAACACAAATGCCAGCAATCGAGCACATCTGCGAATCCATGTTGAACGTGTCATAGGCCTGCTTCGTCAAAAGTACACCTTCCTTGGAGAAACAGTGCCAATTGACTATCTGTTTGTCAATGATGGAAAAGGAATTGCCACGATTGACAAAATGTCTGCTGTCTGTCTGCTGTGCACTGACCAATTTGAAGGGACCCATTGTTCCATTTGACTAGTAAATGAGATGGCACGTGATGGCATGTGATGGCATGTGATGGCATGTAGTTGTACGAATGGATGACAGTTGACGGGAAAATGGCATATACAGATATCCAAGAAAAACCTAAAAAAATAACATGTCTGCAATTTTTCAGTTCACATGAAAATCCTAGCTACACTGATGAGTCCTGGAGGGACGAAACATGTTTACTTATTAACAGTGTAGGTGCTATGTGGCTGTTGGTAGCAATAACACATTTTACTGCTTCTGTTCACATATCCATCTTACATGAATACCCTAGTAACCAGACTTGGGCTCAATTTCACTATAATTGAAATGCCAATTACATAATTGGTGTGTTTTATAAGTATTTGGAATTAGTGAAAATGTATTGGCTTCTCACTTTTTACATTAAATGTGTGCTTACTAGGCAAATACTTTATAATTAAAACTTTTAATTATTTCTTTAAAATGTACTGACACTTTGAATGGAAGATTATGTTTGAAATTACATTTACAAGCTGCTATAAAATATGTGTTACATTTTGGGAAGCTGTAATTACTGTGGAATTGATATAATTTAATTGACCTCAAGTCTGCTACCAGTTATTGCTACCAACAACTACATAGCCACTACACTGATATTAAGTAAACATGTTTCGTCCCTCCAGGACTCATCAGTGCAGCTAGGATTTTCATGTGAACTGAAAAACTGCAGACATGTTATTTTTTTTAGTTTTTTCTTGGATATCTGTATGTGCCAATGCCTTTGTAGGATCACATTGCTATGTTAACCATATACAGTCAATCTTTCTGCATCCTCTGCTTGTGCTTGTCCTTTCGACATTCAGGGCAAAACCACTTTCCCTTTGGCTCGGATAACACGCCTACACACATATAGTGAAACCACTCGTATTGGCAGCTTCCACTGTCACATGCTACCATGTCACCAGACTCCTCCTTCTGACAGTAGCACCACAGTGCTTGTGGCTTCTCACTGCTGTCCACACTGACCGCGTTCACTGGACAGGCCAACACAGGAGGACGTGTGTAGCACTTTCCAAGTAGCTCTGGTAACACACCTACTTGAAAGAAATGGCGGGCTTTTGGCAACATTTCCTCCCACAAAACTTCGTCTTTGGCAACGCGCTCGCAGTGATAGGACTTCTGGGTCCACACAACAAAGTCCAATTTCTTTTTTTTTGTCAGCGCCGATGTGAAATCAATATCGCCAACCTCTCGGTAGCGAACCTCTCTGTAGCGAACCTCTCTGTAGCGAACCTCTCTGTAGCGAACCTCTCTGTACCGAACCTCTCTGTAGCGAACCTCTCTGTGGGTCGCTGGCAGAAGCCAATGGGCTGCCTCTTGAGTGACGGTTTTACTGTCACGGATCTTCACAGTGGTGTCTATCGCAAAGAGAAGTGTGGCAATGTGTGTGCAGGCCTCGCCCAACCCTGCCATACAGTCACAATGGGCGGTGCAGACAGTCCCGGCTTTTTCTGCGATGATCCAGGGTTGCAACGGCTTTTTACGAAGTCTCTGCGAATGAAGGACCTGTGAAACAGAGTGCACAATATGAGTATGATGCCAATTAAATTTTAAAAAATAAAAAATATTATACCTGATACAGACAAAATTAAAAGCAATCGTGGTTAATGATACACTTACTTAATTATCCACTGTATACACTAGTTGGTGCACAGACATAAGGCTACTATTAAATTAAAGGCAGTCGTGGTTAATTATACACTTACTTAATTATCCTCTGTATACACTAGTTGGTGCATAGACATAAGGCTACTATTCATGGTTATATAAAATAAATATGAATTAATAAAAAAAATTAATTCATAAAATATATAATATAAACAAATATGAATTAATAAAAAATGCCTACATTATTTTTGCATTTACATATATCCTGAACATTTCATACGACATAGGCATAGCATAAGCCATAGCCTAGGCTAGGCTACCTAAAAAGTTGAACTTAAGCGAAAGTCCAAAGCAATCATACCTTCGCTCGTACAACGTGATAGCCATTTTTTCACAAAAACCGCTACATCGCTGATCCAGCTAGACGTCAACTGGTTGTAGGCCTTTAGGCTTTTCCACGCCTTCATGTCTTCCATTGTGTACAAACTCTTTGTAAATATCATATAATTTACAATGTCTGGGTAGGACACTGCTGGGAAGCTTGCCTCACTCTTGGACCATTCTGAATTTGGCAACGGATCTACATCAACGATTCGTAATTTATCCAAATACCTTTGCCTACTCAACAGATCTCAACAGAAAACAATTTACTGGATCAATGCACATTCACAATGGGTTGCCGCGAGGTTGGCTTGTAATCCGAAATGGCCGCTGTAATCCGAAATGGTTGCAACTATGCAGCCAGTCCAACTATACCCTACCAGCTGGTATCAGCTGGGGTATCTCGTGACATCCCTTTTTGTAATTTTTTCTCACATCTTAAGGTGTCACTATTCGATCAGCCGTTGTGGTGGCTTAATGTCAACACGGTCACGAAGTGTCATGCGTCTTGGTTCACATGGCTCGTCTCGTATCGGCGTATCGCTTGGGGTCCCCCGCGGCGTGTTCGGGCGAGGACACGGCGATAACGGAATGTCAACAACATATGTTTGTTGTTGACCGGTCTGCTCGGGATCTCTTTCGTTAGGCGTCAGGTCTTCTTCGGTCCCGTGGGGCGCCATCTTGCTGGTTGCCCTCAACAACTCAACCTCCACGTTGTGGGGTCGCTGCCCCAGTAAAAAACGTTTACACACTCCTAAAATCCAAGTTTAACGTCCAGGCAGTAGAGCGTCGATAACAGCCTGTGTCGTGATCTTCTTGAGCTCGTTGATCTCGAAGAAATTGCTGTAATAGTCATCCAGTATGACGTAGTTCCTTCCATCTAACCCAAACAAATCCGTGGCGACCTCGGCCCATGGCAGATGGGGGAATCATGTCTGCAACTCCTCGCGACACTGTTCCGGTCGGTGTGCGCTGAAAACGTCGCACTTCTTGATGTGGTCCTTCACCTCAGCGGGCCAATAAATGACTTCGTGCGCCCAGCGCTGGCATCCCTCTACTCCAATGTGGCTTTTGATGTACAAGTTGTACCACTCCCGCTCGCGTCATACGGGAGGTTACGATAGCCTGCCTCCCTTGAAGATTAGCCCATCTTCGACTAACAGTTCGTATTGGAACTGTAAGTACGGCTTCAGTATTTGTTTGCCTCTACTCGAGCCTTGTCACCCTGTTTTGTTGGCATTCTCGAGCTCCTGCAACACTATGTCTTCCTTGGTGCTGCAACTCGACAAGTTTCTCTCCAGGAAGTATGCTGCTGTCACTGTACATCACCTCTTCGGAGTTAACTAAGAAGGGATCGAGGAAGAAACCAGAAAATTACAGACCAGTGAGTTTAACATCAGTTGTATGTAAATTACTCGAAACATTAATTAGAGACCACATGGTGGAATACCTCGTAAAACATAAATTAATAAATACATCTCAACATGGATTCCTAAAAGCAAAGTCATGTCTAACCAATCTCTTATGTTTTTTAGAAGAAATTACAAAGTGGGTAGATGACGGGTCACCAGTGGATGTTGTCTACTTAGATTTTCAGAAAGCTTTCGATAAAGTGCCACATCAAAGATTGTTACTTAAACTAAAAGCCCATGGTATAGGCAATGATGTAATCAACTGGATAGAAAAGTGGCTTACACACAGAAGACAGAGAGTAATAGTAGATGGTGAGATTTCAAACTGGAAATCTGTTTTGAGTGGGGTACCACAGGGATCAGTATTAGGCCCTATACTGTTTTTAATATATATAAATGATTTGGAGGATGACATATCTAGCAAAGTACTCAAATTTGCAGATGACACAAAAGTATTCAGAAAGGTTACTAATGATACAGATAAACAAAGTTTACAGGATGATCTAGAAAAATTAGTTAAATGGTCAGAAAAATGGCAAATGTTATTAAATTTTGGGAAGTGTAAATGTATACACATAGGACATGGAAATATGGACGAGGAATATAAAATGGGGGATGCTGTACTAGGTAGAACCACACAAGAAAAGGATTTAGGAGTAACATTTAATGCTGACATGAAAGTTTCAGAGCAATGTGGGATTGCTGCTTCGAAAGGAAATCAAATTCTAGGGCTAATTAGGAGAACTATCACGTATAAGGAGAAACATCTATTTGTACCCCTGTACAAAGCAATAGTTAGACCACATTTGGAATATTGTATTCAAGCATGGAGGCCATATCGTAAAAAAGACATAGATAAGCTAGAAAGAATACAACGAAGAGCAACTAAAATGATTCCAGAATTAAGAGACCTTAGTTACGAAAGTCGCTTATTACAATGTGGTTTGACAACACTAGAGACCAGGAGACTAAGAGGAGACCAAATAGAAGGTTATGAGGATGTTGACAGGAATATGTTCTTCAAACTTAAAGAAGGCAGTATAACCAGAGGACACAAAGCAGCATTAGTTAAGGAACAGTGTAGGTTGGACATGAGAAAGTACTCTTTCTCACAGAGGGTGATAAATGAATGGAACAAACTGCCAAATGATTGTGTTAGTGCTAGTAGTGTGAATATGATTAAAAATAGAATTGACAGATATCTGATAAGGGCGGGCTACACATAGATGAGAAAATTGTTGGACTCTCGATAAGCAAATGGCTTCCTTGTCCACTTGCCATCTGGAACTTGTTGTTCGAGATGGCAATATTGTTAAATCTTGTTAAAACTTTGCTGACATCGTTATTGACATCATTTTTAAGGTCTCGTTTATCCTCAGCGGCGTACGCTCGGCTCAACGTACATTTCTGACCCTTTCTTATACCTCACGTCCAGTGGATAGTTCTGCAGGCGCAGACTCGTGTGCTGCAGACGCTTCGATGCCTTGTGTTTTTCTCGCTTGAAAATACTTTCTAGCGGCTGGTGGACGTTATCTCGTTACCCAAGCCACACAGAAGACATCGGAAGGTCTTAAGGCAATGCCATCAACAACTATATACGACAGATCTTACGAATCGTTTTAGCACGACAGAAGAACAAATCAGCGTTATCATCTTTATCATCGTCATCATCATCGTCATCGTCGTCATTGTCGTCGTCATCATCGTCATCGTCGTCATCATCGTCATCGTTATCACCATTGAGCCGGAGCATTGACGAGACGTTTCCATAACATTCGGTTGTACATTACGGATGGAAGGTCTGCCAACGTGAAGGTTTTCACAGATCAATTTCGTATTTGTTTTCTTTGTTTCCCTCTGTTTTTCCTACCACGAGTGGGTGTACACAAGATGAATCTTGCCGTGAGTCGGTGTACACAGGATGAATCTTGCCGTGAGTCGGTGTACACAGGATGAATCTTGCCGTGAGTCGGTGTCCACAGGATGAATCTTGCCATGATTCGGTGTACACAGGATGAATCTTGCCGTGAGTCGGTGTACACAAGACGAATCTTGCCGTGAGTCGGTGTACACAGGATGAATCTTGCCGTGAGTCGGTGTACACAGGATGAATCTTGCGATGAGTCGGTGTCCACAGGATGAATCTTGCCATGATTCGGTGTACACAGGATGAATCTTGCCATGAGTCGGTGTCCACAGGATGAATCTTGCCGTGGGTCGGTGTCCACAGGATGAATCTTGCCGTGAGTCTGTGTCCACATGATGAATCTTGCCGTGAGTTGGTGTCCACAGGATTAATCTTGCCGTGAGTCAGTGTCCACAGGATGAATCTTGCCGTGAGTCGGTGTCCACAGGATGAATCTTGCCGTGAGTTTGTGTCCACATGATGAATCTTGCCGTGAGTCAGTGTCCACAGGATGAATCTTGCCGTGAGTCGGTGTCCACAGGATGAATCTTGCCGTGAGTCGGTGTCCACAGAATGAATCTTGCCTGAGTCGGTGTCAACAGAATGAATCTTGCGATGAGTCGGTGTCCACAGGATGAATCTTGCCTGAGTCGGTGTACACAGGATGAATCTTGCCGTGAGTCGGTGTCCACAGGATGAATCTGGCCGTGAGTCGGTGACCACAGGAGGAATCTTGCCGTGAGTCGGTGTACACAGGATGAATCTTGCCGTGAGCCGGTGTCCACAGGATGAATCTTGCCGTGAGTCGGTGTCCACAGGATGAATCTTGCCGTGAGTCGGTGTCCACAGGATGAATCTTGCCGTGAGTCGGTGTCCACAAGGTAAATCTAGACACTGGTTCTTCTGTGTGTCTATTCATCCAGTGGACATTTGACACTTCCTGGACATTCTCGTGTAACTCCCGTCGAGCTGTGGAGAGCGGTGGTCCAATGGTTAGAGCACCCGCCTGTCGATCGAGAGGACGGTGGTTCGATTCCACCTCCGCCGTTTCGAAGCTTGGGCAATTTCGTTCACCCCACTTTGTCTTTAAGAAGAGACACTAAAAGCCGTTGGTCTTGCGTTAGCTCAAGATAGGGCTGTTTGGAGGATAACTACTTGAGACTTGAGACTTGAGACTTGAGCTTCTTTCCAGCTGTTTTGTGAGAGGCCCATAAAGCAATACACTTTCGACGGTTTCCGACGGTGACCCTGGTGAACAACACATTGAGGAGCCAGTGTCAATGCATCATGCAACAACGACTGGGGTGGGCCGGTCGCGTACTTCATATGCACCGAGCCATGGGAAACGATCAGAGAAAACCCTCTAAAGACGTGGTCAAATCTACCTGTAGAAGATGTGAAATTTACTGAATCACTTTGAGAACCAATCCACCACACAAAAAGGCACAAAGTTGTATGAAACCAACACACTTGCAACCGTTGCCAAAAAAGCGAGCGAGAAATCAAGAAGATGATAGACATTACATAATAGTCTACAAAATACACCGCCACCACATCCTGATTATAAGTGTCACACTGCAGGAAACTATGCCGGGCTACGATATCTGCATGTGGAAGCTAGTCAGGATCTCATATAGGGGAGACCGGGGCTAGTCAGGATCTCATATAGGGGAGACCGGGGCTAGTCAGGATCTCATATAGGGGAGACCGGGGCTAGTCAGGATCTTTTTGGCGTTAATTGTGAGTCCTGCCTTCGCTGCTTGTTTTCCAGTGCCAACAGAAGATTATGTGTTTGGACTAATATAGGCAGTATTACTATTTGTAGTAGTGACAAATCATCTACAAAAGTTGAGTTTGTAACCGTCTTCAGACCATTTATGTGAGATCTTTTTTTGTGTTGTTGCTTAACGTCACCACGCCCAAGAATGTGCCTAGCAAAATAAGGTATAAGGCTATCAAGCTTTGACTTGTTAAAATGTTAGCTTAGGCGCCATTTATGCATCTAGAAGCATTCCAGTAAATATGTGTGGCGCCATAGAAAAGAACAAGTGTATTTACGGTGAAAAAGCAGTACGAATGCCTAGCACCGTACGTAGTGTGTGTTGTTTATAAACTGGTAACACGTTTTACGTGCACTAATAAAATGGGTTCTCAGAGGTTCTGAATACCGTCAACGTGTTCAACCCTAGCCCATATAACAAGGTTACAATCATGTTACAGCCGACCAAAAATTACTAGGATTAGGCCAAATATTAAGGTCAGCAAAATAGTATCTTTATTTGCATTCCTCCCGCCGACGCCATCAAAATAAAATAATAATAAATAATTTAGGGCCACGTTGTCAGTACCAAGCTATTTCATGCGTTCGTCATTATGTTTTTCTGATTACATCACAATCAAGGAATGCGTCACTAGCCGTCATTGTATGGAGCGTGCGTTCGCGGACATACAGCATACGTGAAAGCCAAACGCATGATACAGGGTGTCGCCAAATGGGACAGAAAGCGGAATCAGGCAAAGCAAGATCACCTCAATTTTAGAAGTGGTCAAATGAATAAATTAATTCGCAAAGGGGACGCCAAAAGGGTAGGCAAGCTTAGTCACTAATATGTGTTTACCAATGTCCCCTAAATAAACAGAGAAGATGACTATGTCATAAAAGTGGCACTAGATGACAGGAAACAGACGGACGGGAAGGCCCATGTTACTGTGGATCAACAATATCAGCAGCCCCCTGGAGGAGAAGACACCAACCTCAAATACCTACTAAGAACGGAACGGTGCAAGAGCCGTACAGAAAAGAGTATGGCGAGCAGGTGTGCTTCGCGGAGCAGCCCTCTCTTGCGAATCCTGGCGGCATTTTTTACGCGCTTTTGGGTCGGTAGCAGCATTCCAAGGTAGCCTATGATTGGTCAGTGCAGTCTTTCGGCCCGCCCCTTTCGAGGAATTCGTCGATCTGATTGGCCAGGAGATGTTCGTCCACGATTACGTGACGTGACGTCATTGGTATTATCCCTCGAATTTGAACGTTGGAAGGATCAGTTGAGCGCGAAATCTCTGACCGAGAAGACGTTTGCTTGAAGCAATGGTCGTGGCCTAGGCGTACAAGTTCCGAAGACACAAAATTTGCAAAAAGAAGCAATATCAGGGCAGTCGTTGCCTCCGTCTGCGTCAAGGCCGTCTCGTGTTTTGCCATTGCTGCTGCGTCGTCGCCGTCATGGTTACTGCCGCTGTCGGAATCACGGAGGTAAGCGATCACATTTGTTTTTGTTTATACATTTAATGTCTATGATAGCCAAGTGTCTGAATATTTATCTTCAATACATCCAGACTGTTTACACTAACAACGTGTTGAGTGAGTGAGTTCCAGAGTCGATTAGTACCGGGAAGAAAGACTACAAATGGTAATTGCATCTGGAGTAAGGGATATTATAGGCTAAGTCTAAGGAATGTTGATAATATTCACGGGTATTGATTTGAAGGTATTCCGACTAGACTATTAATTATGTTGTCCATTATGCAGAGCTTAAAATCAGCCTTGCGATATACTAGGGGTTTAACATATCTGTTTGTGCCTGTGTACAGGGATCCCAAACACTACCGGCCTCTCCAGCCTGCCACGTATCCACCCGATTCTGCCGATAACAACCTCCTCGTCTCGATCGCTGCGCTGCATCCGATCGATTACGTCATTACTACGTCACCGGCTACGTCACAATCACTGCCGTCCTCGAGCTCCCGCGCCGTCGTATTGTTGTCTGCAGTTCCGTCACGAAAACTGCCTCAGTGTCGGGTCGAAACCGTCGCTATCCGGCTCCGTCACGATGGCTGCCGTCACATCCAGCTTCGTCGCTTCCTTCGCTGTGGTTGCGTGTCTCAATCTTCGTCCGAGCCCTACCTCGACGCGTTGGTACTAAGGTTCGATTTTGTGTATACAGTCAAACCTATCCAAAGGTAACTCTGTATTTTAATTTTATGACGAGGAGGTTGCCCCGGGGGACCGTGGTAATCTCCGGTGAGAGACAGGCGATCGGCCGTGCGACCTGTACGGGTGTACGGGCGTGCGGCCGATTGCGGGCCTGTTGTCTATCCAGACTGTGGTGATTGTGGTGGACGGGACGAAATGTTGCTTGTCTGTTCGTCTTACGTGTCTGTTCTATATCTGTTCTGTGTTTGTTTTTCGGAGGAAGCCGAACATTAACGAAACGTTCTCGAGGACGAGGGCAAACACAGAGCGAGCATCAAGTGCACCTTCCGCTACACGCGGGATCGAAGTGTTCAAAACGAACTGTTCAAAGCCAACGAACTAGATCCGATCTCGTGAAGCCACAATAGAAATCATGTTGCCATGGCGACTATATCGTTGACGTATATAAACAGTGTGTCACAAGGACTCCAGCCAGAAAAAACTCTGCGCGCATATCGTTTGCCGTTACATTCAATAAAGTTTTGCCTGTGAAACTTTAATAATGTTTCTGTCGTATGTTCAGTTAAATTTCTTTGATAGATTTCTATATAAATTATTTCGTCGTTAGAACAGTTCATAGAAACGAAATAGTAGACACCAGCTTAACAATAGATGCACTCTCGTAATACAAAACACTCTAAGTTAGTAGCCTAGTAACTTTCGCCTAAATAAAAATAATCCTGCACGCTAACTAAGTTCCGTTTATTGTGTATTATTCATTCTCCGATTTCGCATTTGGAAGCAGCAGTTAAAGAGAATTTGAGTCTCCGTTCGTATAGTACACCGCAACCGGAATCTATTTGTCGGGCGGGCATTGTTTGCCAGTTAACAACAATGGGAGACATTGTAATATCCAGATGGCGCCACCCAACAGTCCGGTCCTCGAAAGCACAAACGCTCGAATCGTTCGCGATCTTACTTCCAGTTAGTATTGCTGGATTCATAGTTAAACTACAAGTCTGTCATCCCTCGCATGTCGTGAACAACCTGTACATATTATCACTTGGGTTGTGCCAACGAGTAGAGCAACATGTCATGAGCAGCCTCTACACACGTCTCCTGGGGTTGTGCCAACGAGTAGAGCAACATGTCATGAGCAGCCTCTACACACGTCTCCTGGGGTTGTGCCAACGAGTAGAGCAACATGTCATGAGCAGCCTCTACACACGTCTCCTGGGGTTGTGCTAACGAGTAGAGCAACATAGTCGCTATTGGTGTCGCAACTAATTTTGTTCGGTAACTCATCGGCATTAAAAGTTGTTATTTAATTGTCAACGCGAGCTCCCAAGATGCAACGTGAGTCCCCATGTCTTATGTAAGATATATTAATTCATCACAGTTCACTTGCCAGGTTGTTCCCTAGTCATGGTGTCCATTGGGGCCAGCATAGACTGTTCAACAGTTAGGAAGTGCATTTGGCGTGAAACTCACGCATCTGGCTTCCATCTCACGCAACTATATGTAAATCTCACGCATATTGGCCGTTTCAATAAATCGTTAATAAAAACAGGTTAGGGGAAAGTCCCTAACGCGCACCTGTTCCCTAAAGCGCCCCACCACTGCTCTAGCGGATCACAGCAACACCATGTATACGTTATGTATTCAGTTCGGTAGATGTCGCTGTTTAAAGCACGTGCTAAACGAATTGTCGTCTAGAAATCGACAATTTTCGAGAAAGTATGTCGGTAAGTTTTTGCTCGTGTTTGACTTTAATATGACGTTCTGTAAAGTCTTGGCAATGTAATTAATATTGTGCATCTGTTCTAACGATGATATTATTAGTAATTACAATTTATTACAGAACCATACGCACGTTATCGGAATTTCATTTCGGAATCTATTTTTTTGTAAATGGCCGATTTAGTGTCACTGGTCATTGTCCCTAAACCGCACCCTGCTATATTCCCAAAACGCACCCCATCCTGATGCTTAAAACTGGCGGTGTGGTTTGGGAACAATATATACAAATACATACAGCAATGTCATGTACAATCTACATTAACCTAAAAGGCTAAATACAGTATAATTTGCAATATTAGCGTATGTATAACACACTATAATTGCATAATGTAGTATACTTATATTGAACCTAAAAAGGACCGTTTATTTCAGATGGGGCGTGACTACAAACGTGTCACCAATAGGTCTACTAGTGCTTATGGACGGCTTTAGAAGAGGCTCTCAATGCTCTTCAGCGTGGCGAGACGTAAGTAGTTAGTGGAAGTTTTTGGGACATCACCGCCGGAGGCCATGTGTCTGAACGACTTCCGGTTGCGCGCGCAGCCAATCAGAGCGCCTCCTGACGGCCGTAGGAACACCACAAACCGTGCGCAGCGCCCCCTAGCGACCGTAGTAGTACCTAAAGATAACCAGTAGCCATCGATAGTGGACATAGGAACGACTGCCCGTTAACAGTGGTCGTTAATAGGATAATTAATAACTGAGATGAAAGAGGAAGTTAACAGTGGTCTTTAATAACTGAGATCAAAGGACCTAACGAGGAGACGAGAAACGAACAGAACACGGTATCGTACGAGTGCACACGTATTTTTATTGAACAAGCAGCAGCAGCAGCAGCAGCAGCAGCAGCAGCAGCAGCAGCAGCAGCAGCAGCAGCAGCAGCAGCAGCAGCAGCATGGCGATACAATATGGGTAGCGTGTAATATCACGGCCACGACGACTATGACGATGAAGATGAGGCGACTTGCGGATGTTGACCATCCGTAATTAATATTGTGCATTTGTTCTAACGATGATATTATTAGTAATTACAATTTATTACAGAACCATACGCACGTTATCGGAATTTCATTTCGGAATCTATTTTTTTGTAAATGGCCGATTTAGTGTCACTGGTCATTGTCCCTAAACCGCACCCTGCTATATTCCCAAAACGCACCCCATCCTGATGCTTAAAACTGGCGGTGTGGTTTGGGAACAATATATACAAATACATACAGCAATGTCATGTACAATCTACATTAACCTAAAAGGCTAAATACAGTATAATTTGCAATATTAGCGTATGTATAACACACTATAATTGCATAATGTAGTATACTTATATTGAACCTAAAAAGCACCGTTTATTTCAGATGGGGCGTGACTACAAACGTGTCACCAATAGGTCTACTAGTGCTTATGGAAGGCTTTAAAAGAGGCTCTCAATGCTCTTCAGCGTGGCGAGACGTAAGTAGTTAGTGGAAGTTTTTGGGACATCACCGCCGGAGGCCATGTGTCTGAACGACTTCCGGTTGCGCGCGCAGCCAATCAGAGCGCCTCCTGACGGCCGTAGGAACACCACAAACCGTGCGCAGCGCCCCCTAGCGACCGTAGTAGTACCTAAAGATAACCAGTAGCCATCGATAGTGGACATAGGAACGACTGCCCGTTAACAGTGGTCGTTAATAGGATAATTAATAACTGAGATGAAAGAGGAAATTAACAGTGGTCTTTAATAACTGAGATCAAAGGACCTAACGAGGAGACGAGAAACGAACAGAACACGGTATCGTACGAGTGCACACGTATTTTTATTGAACAAGCAGCAGCAGCAGCAGCAGCAGCAGCATGGCGATACAATATGGGTAGCGTGTAATATCACGACCACGACGACTATGACGATGAAGATGAGGCGACTTGCGGATGTTGACCATCACGCCAGAGGTCGCGAGCTTAGGGGTGTCTCCACCTCGCCAGAGGCTCGAGGGTGACGATGAGGCGATTTGCAGATGGTGACCATCACGCCATGTACGAAGTGTGATAGTACAGTCTACCTTGTCGCATCTGTTTAAGCCAATCAAACACGCGGCAATCGTTAGCAACTAGATCGGTGCCGAATACGTTGATAAAAGTTCTCATTGGTAAGCCGTTACAACGAAGCAATACATAAGCTACGCAATATTGTCCACAAACGTTAGACAGAGGACTCTGAAGTCTCTTGCTATTATGAGTCCACTCGGAACAATGTTCGTTCATGAAAGTGCGGAAGACCGCGTGACGTGGCGGCAGGCCGTAAGAGCAGAAGTAATCGCCGCGTCCGTCGGCAGTCAGGTACAGCGCTATCCAATGTTCGTCGGGTTCGTCGCCGTCGTCGGTGTTGCACACGAAGGCCGCAGGTAGAACGCCGTCTATCGTCGCAGGCAGTCCGTCTTTGGGTACGACACCGCGAAATATCGATCTGGTGCACGGGTCCGTCGCCAGTAGTCGGGCGATCTGCAGGATGTCCATCTCAGTAGTCGTAGATGATGTTGCGGTTCTTGTCGATTTCCAGCACTGATTCGAATTCGGCGTAGGCGACGACGTTCACGGTGGTCCGAAGCGCTTCTCGGAAATGAAATTCTATGCGCAGGTTGCCCTTTTGCACCAGATAGAAGCAGGGACCGTCGCACTGGTCGGGGGTCAGGTCGAAACAGAAGAAGGTGTAGCCGTCTCGGTAGTCGTCGCGAGTCAGACCGTTCCCCTCGTCCTGCCAGATCTTGCCGGTCGATGTGAACAGGGTCTCGTAGCTCCTGACGAAGAGGTTGTCTGCGAATTTGGGCTGGAAGGGTTTGGCGGGTATCTGACGTCCGTCCACGTACACCGAGTTGAAGCCTATGGCGTTGTTCTTGGCGTGAAACGGGTTTTTATCGTACGCGCCGTTGTAGGCGTCGTTGTCGATGCAGCACAGTACGAGACGTTTCGGCAGGGTACCGAGGAACAGGTTCTCGTGCGTGTGCGACAGAGCTCCCGTGGGAATTGAGTACACCTTGCAGTCGACGGGTCGTAACGGATACTTGACCGTGTTCCTCGCGAGAGCCTTGATGTGAGCCACCTGCACGGCGGGATTGAGGGTGGCCTTCTTGACGAACAAGGTTGCGTTGACGATGGTTATCTTGTAATCGAGGTGGGGTCCACCAGCCATCAGCGCAAACGAGGGCTTGCTACGCACCAGTCGTATCTCGACGTCGACTCCGTTGATCAGGAATTTATCCTGCAGAAACATATCCACGTGGAGACGACCTATCATGTCGACCACGCGACTGCCGGATATGTAGTCTCGTCGAGTCACGAACCCGTGGTTAGGATCGGGTCCGCCGACTAGCTCGACGGTGTTCATGCGACTAGCCTTGTCCTTGTACCACAGCTGATTCGTCAGCTGCGTCGACTTGGCGTCGGGACCGTAACTCAGCAGCGTCTCTATGTAGGCTCTATACGCGTACGTGTTGGACGAAGAGGTCACGAGCGTGCCGTTCAGGTAAAGGTCGACCTGGCTGAACAGCGAATGCAGCCAGTTGTTCACCGGTCCCACGGGTTCGGCCGCGTCGAGATCGTGTCCGTTGGCTCGCGTCACCTTCGCCTGCACGTGTAGCATCGTGTTGGCGAGATCCAGGTAATCGTCTCCCGGGATGAGGAATTCTATCGGTCCTCCAGAGTCCAGAGAGGCCATGGGTTGATGTTCCACCACGTGACTGTCGGTGATGCAGTTCTGAGTGGGGGGTACGGTAAAGAGATCCAGCTCGGTCTTGACTCCCTCGCACGACTGTTTATGCACGAAAGCCATTGTCGAATATGTCGGCCTCTCGTTTCTTGGACGTCTGTTTCTTGCGGCGTCTCTTTACTGCAGTAAATGTCGCCTTTGCGGACGGTCGTTTTATACGCATACCGGGGGGGGGGACCCGAAGACCGCTCAGCACGGCGTCGGTGACGCGTCGTTTGGCAGCCGTTTTTATGTTCTGGCCTGATAAGACGTCGCCGGCTATGCGAACGCCGGTCTTCAACGCTCCCTTACCCAAAGCCACGGCACCTCTCTTGATGAGCGGCATGGCGCTGCGCAACAGACTGCCGAACAGACTGCTCAGTCCGTGACCTCGCTGGTATTGCGCACCGGCGAAGTAGGGCAGCGCACCGCCAGCCTGTCGTGCGTAATAATCGTTGTAATTCATCAGAACAGTCCGGACCTGCGTCGACGAAAATGAAGCGTCACCGTCACTCTGCCGTATTCGAATGGCACGCATCGACCCATGTCGTTCCTTATATCCACCTCGATCGAGTTGAAGTTCGAGCACAACAGAGGCACGTAGTGAACGTTGGTGAAACGAGCGGACACCCTGTCACCGTGACGTCCACTAATCGAAACGGCTCGCAACAGAGGCGCGAGGGTGTCACCCACTATACGAGACTCCACGATGTCCGTGTAGACGTATAGGGTGTCGAACCCCTGCGTCAAGTTCACCACATCGTCGGCCTCGACGTGGAAGGGGTACGACGAGTCGGAAGGGTGGGAGTCGATGTCGATGACGGGGGATGACATAGCCGCCTCCGGGTCGCTGGCTACGGGTCTACGGAATCCTAACATGGACGCCGTCGCGCTGTGGTACGGTATGGTGAACATGGTGTTCGCTGTCATGTGTAACGTCATTTTTTGAGTGACGGAACTATAGCTCATTTGAGCCCGTGTCTCCTCCGTCCGCAGACTGTACAGTCCCTTGTTGACGTGATACATCAATGTTAACGGATCGTCGTAATACCCACACGACAACTTCGTACGTCGGGACGTGTCCGAAGCATCGATCGTGTTGAGGAATAACCAGACATCGTTCTCTGTGACGTTGTACCAAGTGTGCGGATACTGGATCTCTGCCAACCCACACTCCCACTCGCCGGTAAGATCGAT
Source organism: Lamellibrachia columna (assembly GCA_963662155.1). Taxonomy (NCBI): domain Eukaryota; kingdom Metazoa; phylum Annelida; class Polychaeta; order Sabellida; family Siboglinidae; genus Lamellibrachia; species Lamellibrachia columna. The sequence continues at coordinate 3,654,926 of OY759264.1, read as the reverse complement.
GCGTTGAGGCAAGTCCGTGATGTAATGGGTCAAGGTGTTGTCGAGGTGCGTCTTCATAGAAGCGTTGCTAGGCAGCGTCATGTAGAAATCAGTCGCCATTGCGTCTCAACGTGGGATTGGGCAGTAGGTAACCCAACGAACTACTCAACAGAGCCGTCCACAAATTAGAATCGCCGTGACCTACAGTCAGGTTGTAGATGCTTATCACGATGACCGTGTACAAGATGACGACCTGACACAGAAACACTATCTCCTCTTTGGGACACTCGGTGCCGAACAGATGCCAAGGAGTACTGTCGTTCGACGCGTCGGTACAATCCTCCCCCTCCTCCTCTTCTATGACGGCGGTGGCTGTCTGCGGTGTCGTGTCTTGTGACATAATGACAACTCGCCGTACGTGCTGCTAGTCTTTATAGAGGAATGCCTTGGCATCGATCCAGCTGTTGAATTTGGACGGATATCCGAACCATTTCACCAAAGCCTCCGTTCGTCCGCCGACCTTACGACGCTGCAGTACCGATTCGACGCGGTACACTTTATCGTCCGGTACCGACACTTTCTGCAGCTCCAGTTCGTAGAAGGTGCCGTCCAGCACGTCGCCGAGATCGTCCCGCAGGCGGTACACGGGCGGCTCGGAGGGATGAACTTCGTGTACGGTGAACACCTCTTCGCTCCAGTTCGTCTCGTAGCCCTTTTCGAACGTGTCTTTGTACTTGCTGACGCGCACGCGATCCGACACGTTCAACTTGGGCACGCCCTTACCGTTGCCACACCTTTTCTTGATTCTTTGCATTGACCTGCGACGGAGCCATACCGATGCTGCGGTGGCGGGTGTCGTTGTACGTTCGCACCAGGTCCGGAAGGACGTCGATGTAACGCCACGTCTGAACTTTCGTGAAGTAGCGCCACATGCGAGTCTTCAACGTTCTGTTGAATCGTTCCACGATGCTCGCCTTCGTCTCCGCGTTGTGCGTGGAGAAGTGATGGACGCCGCGTTTCCTTAAGAGAGCCTGAACGGATTTATTCAGAAATTCCATTCCTCGATCCGTCTGCAACGTCTGCGGCCGGTCGTCTGCGAACGCGATTTGCAGCGCCGCGACCAATGATGCAGCGGACTTGCTCGGCATAGGAATGCATCTGGATCGTTTCGAAAAGACGTCTAATATCGTGAGGAGAAAGGTCATACCGTCGTTGTCGTCTTTCAACGTCGTGCAGACGAGATCGGCCTGCCACTGTTGATTCATACCGCCCACGATGACGCATCGTCTCTTAAAACGCCGTCTCGCCGGCTTGTGTAAGCTGTAGGCGTCCTGTTCCGACAACCACTGCGCGACTATTTTCCGCGGCGCGTGCGTGACGCGTCGCAAGGCATCGACTCCGCCGTAAATACCTACTCGATTCGGGTCGAAGTAGACCGCCTTCAGTCTCTTCGACGTCATTAAAACAGAAGGTCCGATGCGTTGACGGTGACGTTGACGACTCCTGAGTACGAATGCTGACGAACGACGAGGAGTGCGCTGACGTATAGTAGGACACACGCTATGGCACACACAACGCTAACGGTGGAACAACAGTCTAGAGGTGAAACCATAGTCTGAATAACACCTGTTGTATAAGAATTCCGGCTGCAACGTCACCAAGCAAGGTAATTCCGCTAAACAATATCGCAACGACGACGGAACGGTACGTGTCCTGTGGATCGATCGACATGTCGAACACTGTGCTACGGACACGCATCGTACCACCTTATAAGGCATCCCAACCAGCCAATGACGACAAAGCCTTGCGTGATTCGGGGGGTGGGGTGGGCATGGAATGTTCCATTCGACGGCGCTGACGAGCGAGGGGTGTCCAACTTAGCGACCTTCGTGCACTACAAGCAGCACGCGGAGTAGTAGTTGACCGACGAGAGGGAGTGACCGTCGTCGCCTGACGTATGTAGGCTTTCCTGGTGACGTTACCGACCAACGTCATGGGCAGGTTGATGGCACGGAGTTGTCGTGCGAATGGCTGCCAACCCGTCGGATCGGTCTTTCTCTTACGCAACAGATCATTAACGAGATCCACCACGTTACTTCCGACAACCGGCACACCCTCGTGTATAAGTTCACCGCGAGCGGTCCACGCTATATCTCTCTTGAGATGCTCCATCAAACGTCTGGCTTTGGCCTGCATGGTCTTGGGAACGGTGTCCAAGACGGTGGCCTCCAGTCCGCTAATAGGAGCTCGTACTGCACCCTCCGACCCCGACCCCGGCTCCACCTCCGACCCCGGCCCCGCCATCGACTCGTTCACCGTGACCACGCGTATCGGTTCCTTGACGTGTTTATCGGCCAAGACGTTGTACCGCTGCAACACCTGATTATACAGTGTCACCTTGGTGCCGTCGTCTAGGTCCGTTCTATCGAGGATGGTCTTCATATCGTCATCGAGGGCTTGCACCTTCTTGCCTAAGGTGTCGTTCGCGGGTGGTGGTGGTGGTGGTGGTGGTGGGGGTGAACGAAGCGTGTCCAACAGTCGCGGGTCCACCAAGGCCATCTTGCGTGCGTGTTCCATGTATCTACCTTTTGAGCAGCACCTCTCGGAGCAAGGGTAGAAAGACCGAACTTGCCAACGGTGCTAGGAAGGCCGATAGGAAACCTTCGCTCTGTCCCTCGCCAACCTGCGGTTGCAGCAAGATGCGTCTTCTCCTGGCAGCAGGCGTTCGTCTCTGAGCCAACTCGCGTAACTTCGTCCTGTATTTACTCAAACGTCGCGTCTGTAAATCGGTCAATGGAATGTTCTTTTTTAGTATGTTATAGGCACACTCGGCTAGTGCAAACAGCAGATCGGCGTCGGCGTTGGCGATGATGGCCTTCTTCAGTTTGTTGCTCTTGATTCTGTTCAGAGCCTGTATGCACACGATGTGTCTCTTCACCAGGGCAGACATGGTGGGAATGAAGAGACTATCCACACACTCGGTCTTTTTATATCTTCGGCAAGTACACGTACTGAACACCGTCGTCTGGAAAGATGGCCGTGCGCAGACGCATGTCCTCTGGCGTGTCCTGTTTGAGATTGACCAATAGATAACCGTACGGTACCGACGTGGCGTCTTTAAAAGCCTCCTGTACGAATTTCACGCGTCCCGGATACATCTGCCGAGCCAAATCCGACATCTGCGATGCGTCACGAGGATTCTTGAACACCACCATGTACTGGGAATTCAGACTGATGGTGCGACTCTCTTTGTTTTTAGGGAAAAGGTTCTGTACGAGATACAGCACGGACGTGTTCCTGTGGTGACTTTTTAGTGAACAAGGTCGTGACCCGTTCGTCCGTTTCTGCCATGAGATCGTCTATGACGATGAGGTTCCTCGTTGTCGATTCGAACATGGCCGCCGTCGGGAACCCTTCCTCGAATCGCACGTGGACCAAGTCCGTCGTTGCGTAAGCCTCTTGCCATTCTCCGTAACACCACGTTATTTTTTCGGGTGGTGGATCGATCATCGCAGCAGCGTGACGCAACATACGCGTCACGAAAGTACTCTTGCCGCACCCCGTCGGTCCGGCGACGATGCACGTGAAGGGATGTTTCCATCGTGCATCCATGATTGCGTATGAAACAAGTGCAGCGTGCATCGCCTTTTCTATACGTCCACCGGATCCGTGGTCACCCCGTCCTCGTGCACCACGCGTTTGGCGTAAAAGTAGGTGAGGGCCGCCCGATCCTGCACGTACGTAAACACGGTCGATTTATGCACCCGGAATCCACGGTTCTTTCCACTTCCGCTCCGCCGGTTGGTGAGCACCTCCAGGAACGCATCCTTGTCGATGGTGTTGTGACGTTTGCTCAGTCCTTTGGTGCTGTACTTGTTGATGGCTCCGAAACAATAGTACGTCTAGCTACACAACCCCACGAACCCGTCACCGGACCACTCGACCTTGAACAGACCCGGTGTCCTCTTGTCGACCGCTCTTCGCGCTTTACAGCACGCCTCGTCTCCGACCCACGGTCGATTGGCGAGGCGACAGCGCACGTACTCGGTCCGATGTTCGTCGCAACATTCGGATGGGAGCCATTCGGAACGATGTCGGAAATAATGATCTCGTAGTGCTGGGGTCACGAGGTCATCGACGGACTCACCGGCCAAGGCCAAATAGGCACTATCTGTATCCATCTCGCAGTACTGGAACAGAGGGCGCTCCACGTATCTGTTGATGAAGTCGTAATAGAACTGCAACATGCGCATCTTGGCGTACTGCAGAACGAAGAATCCCACGTGTACGGGTAGGGTGTACTTGATGGTTTTCTTGCTCATCTCTATCTCGTACGTTGGTGATGGTCTTTCCGTAGCCCGAGTTCCCCAGCAACTTCATTGTGTCCGCGATGATGGTCTTGTCTCGGTGGACGTCTCCCTCGCGTCGGGCCGTGGACACTGCATCGCCGAACCGCCGGAAACACGGAATAGGATCGTATTCGATGACCTGGTAAAGGTGCAACACCTCGAGACCGTGGTCCAGATACCATCGCAGCAGGGGCGTTGCGAGCAGTATCTTATCGCCACGATAACTACCCACGAGCATGCGCCTCGGAGTCGACATTATGTTGTGCTCTTCGGCGTATCGGCGCATGAACGGACCGAGATCCTCGCGTATCAGACTGATGTTCTTGAACACGGGCTGCATCTCGGCAAAGTGCTCGCGCAATTCTTCCGGTACGCAAATGTCGCACTCGATCATGCCGAACACGGTTCCTGCACGCACGCCGTTCAGGATCTGTTGCGACGTCATCGTCCATCGCACGTGTCGACGTCGGGGAAATGCAGCATCCAGACACTTTCGTACGGTAGGGGCTCTTCTCATCTCTTTCCACTCGCATTCACACAGCTCGACGACCTTGACAAAGTGACGTAGGTAGGCGGTGGTCTTTCGGGTCTCTGCGAGCAGTTGCGCCATGGGTTTCCCGTTGACGGCGTTCACCTCTTCACGAGTGCACTGGCAACCATGGAAGAAACAACCTTGGAACTGATAAGCCGTCTTCGTCTCACTGCACCATCCATCCACCCGATGTTTGCCTATTCTCTTCTCTCGTCCGTTGATCTGATGTCGTATGGGGCGTCCCGTGCGTTCGGATTCCCACGTCAACCATTCTCCAGCCATCTGTCCGTACAGCTGTGCCGATTCGGGGCGGATCCCATAGGCATGATTCGTGCACCATCCCATAGGCATGTCTTGCATGAGCGACCACAGTTACAGTGCGTTCGCATCGTATCCGACGATCGACCGACACGGACGAGCAGCCTCTCCGTACTCGTTCTGATGTAGCGTGGTGACCCCTTTCTCGTGATAGCGGTGAAAAATGATCGAAGGCCCGCCTACGATGTTATCTTTGACGAGGTCATGCAGATCTTTATTCTTCTCGTTGAAGATGGTAAAGTAGGTCTTCTCTGGAAGGTCGTTGAACAGGTACAGCAGGGTCAGACCAGGTACGCTGATACCTTGCTTGTCTATTCCACGTTGTTGATAGAAGGCAAACTGTCTATCGATTGCCTGAAGAAAGGGAACCACGTCCCTGTTGTTGTACCAGACGAGAAAGTCGCGCAACGTCGTCATGCCATTGTTGCACCAGGCCTCCTGACAACTGGCGTAATCCTCGTCTGAAATACCTTCGTTCTTCAGTCGACTGAAGAAGGCCTCTTTCGGTGGAAGAACGGTGTCGTCGAGCCTCTCCAGACGGTCCATGTACTCGTACGGGAAATGACCTTTCGTCACCTCGCATCCGTACGCTTTCAGATACTTGTCGTAGGGGCTATGTAGTTGATCATGTCTAGGAATTTCAGCTGATCCGTCGAAAGACACATGAAAGTGTTGTTGCGTTTGATGGCGAAAAATTACCCGACGCCATCGTTCTCTGCTTCTTTCGCGTTGTCCTCTTGCTCCCTCTCTTCTTCTTCCTCTTCCTCGTCCTCTTCTTCGTGTTCCTCTGTCTTTGCAGTCGACAGGAAGTACGGTATGAGGAACTGTTTGATGGCATTGAGATCATAGCTACCCGAATTGAACCCGATGACTGGTAACTGACGCATCCATCCATATAGTTGTCCCATCAGCGTTTTGTACGGATTGGTTGCCGGTCGAGAGTCCTTGTCGGTGGCTGACCGTGCAGCCTCCTGCCGTTCGTCCCAGTTCGTCAGCTCTTCTGCGAGTTGTTCCAACACATTCTCGTATGAGTCTTTGATCTTGTCGTACGCGGATTCACTCATCGATTGCAGGATAGTCATCATGGTGCTCACCAACTTGTTGGTGTCTCCGTCCGTGACGAGGCATGTCACTTGCTCGTGTCTGGGTACGTTGGATGCCACGCTAACGCTCAGCGGGACGTGACGCGCAACCCAGTGAACCTGGTCACTGTCAGACGGAAGGTGTTCGGTGTCGAACCAACACTCAAAGTCGAAGGTGGCTCGGTACGGATAGTACCGCAACGCTTCGGCCACTCGGATGTTCTCGTCGTCCAGTCGTTCGAACACCGGTGGAGTCGAATGGTACACGCCACCAGGATAGACTCGACGCACACCCCCCGTACACGTGCTCTCGTGGTTGCGTAGCTTCCATGCGTCATTCCACAACGAATCACCGCACTCCCGACATCTATACGAGTGACTGTACATGCGTACATCCTGGATGAAGGAAAAATGTGTCTCGTGAAGATTGAGGTAGAGTGTGTCTGGGTACTTACATACCGATCGACGGACGAGTTCGGCAGTTGTCTGTCCATCCTCTTGATCCTCTCCATCCGGTTTTACGAGACTGTACACGCACACGTTCGTTTGGAACGTGGTCTCTACACGATAGAGGTCGTCCATCGTGACCCCGGCAAATGCTTCCATGGGTACACCGTCTTGAGCGTAAGTCTCGTACAGCGTCTTCACCGCTGGTGCCAATCGGCGTACGTCACATCCTCGATGCAGGGCCAGACATCGGAAGAGACACAGGTTGTCACTGTAACTCTTGCTATACTTGGGCTCCTTTTCCAATCCGATGACGGCTTTGTTCTTCGTTATGTAGGCTGGAAGGGCGATCATTCCTACACATCCTATCGGGTGATCGATGATGCGGTTGACGAAAAATGTGACATTGGTCACAAGTTCGCACACCCACGCCGAATCCGGTCTTTGATTGATGGCCCATTGCAAGACGTCGGTTTCTCGGATGCGTTCGAGGAAGTCATCAAAGTCCTTGCTGTTGGTGATGAGACTGGGCTCGTCCAGGTAGCGTCCACAGCAGTTGCACGAGGAATGGTAGTACTTGTATTGACCCGTGTTCTTGTTCCTCAGAACGAACCCGTAACTGAGGTTAATCTTGAAAGCGTTGGTCTGTTCCTGGAACATGTTCTTCAACGGCGTCTCTAGAACGGTCGTGTCCAGAGTCGTTAATCTGTAATCGTACCTGCACTGGAGAGGACCTCTCGTTACACGTGTCCGTACGGTCGACCAGTGCGCTCGAACGACATCTAGCAGTTCCGTCGACAGGTTGTCGGCGAAGGGGAGTCGAGCAGGTGGGTCGATGGGGTCTTCGTCGGTAACGAGTGGATGGTGGGGTGTGGTGTCTTCCCTGTTTGATCTCTTCGGTGATGGTGGCTTATTGACGACGACGACGACGGTACACGTTGTTCGTGCGTGTCTGGTCAGGTTGTCGCGTCTATTGAAATTCTTTCCACATTTCGTACAAGTGTACACTGTGGTCTTTTTTCTACTAAGACGACATACGGACCTTACGTGATGCTGCAGATCGTCCCATCTCCCAAACGTTGTATCACATTTACACGAATATTTCGTTCTCTTGGCGTGGTCGCTAGGTGGCACCGCTGCTGGTTGCGCTACCGAATACGAGTGGTCGTTAACTGCCGGTGTCGAATGACTCTCTACGTGCCGTCGTAACTCTGCATACGTGTCGAGTGCCTGTCCGCAGTGACGACATAGATGACGTTTCATGGTGCTATACGCGTCTATAACTGAGAGACAGCGGTCCTTAGCACTTCTATATATAGTTCGTGTGGTGGTGGTGGTGGTGTTGGTGGTGGTGGTGTTGGTGGTGTTGGTGGTGGTGGTGGTGGTGGTGACGGTGGTGGTGGTGGTGGTGGTGTAATAACTAAGGTGTGTTCCTGTGCTACTGGCTACTGTGTCCGCTATCGATGGCTACGGGTTCTCTTTCAACTATGTAGGACGTGGGAACACCACTGACAACACGTTTCAATCATTGTATGACTTTTTTATTAAGTATATTGTGGTATGTCATATATATATATATATATATACATATACATATACACGGATAGACTTATATAATTACTATGATGACTTGATGGTTTGTGGAATTGTTACATCCTCGACAGTGACCACTAGCTTACGATCGGTTATCGACACGCCAGTGGCTAGCAGCATGGTTATTAACTTGTGGGCTCTTACACCGCGACAGAGGTTACGTACAATGATGATGATGATGTACTATATAATTCGTTATGTGTGTGTGTGTGTATATGTATATATATATATATATATATATATATATATATATATATATCTATATAGTCATGACTCTATGTCATGACTCTATGTCATACAATAAGATAGACTAAATACCATATATGTCATACAATACGAGAGACTAAATAACATATATGTCATACAATATGAGAGATTAAATACCATACAGTTCTACACGTTACACTACACTACTGTGGTTAATACGACTTTCCGTTGCAAACGGTGCTTCTTAATAGTCGTGTGTCTCTATCATATAATCAATAATTATCTGAACTAATCCATGTAATGAGCATCTCCTCTCGTCTGTCGCTAGTACGGGCGCTTCTTCATACCCTTCCTCCTACATAAAAGAAATAGTACTACTGTTCATCGTGTGTCGATATCATGTATTCTATTATTATCACCACTAATTCCCGACATGCACGCCTACGCACTTCTACCGGTAGCACAGGTACGTCATCCTACAGAACAAATTAAAATATACTAATATTCAACTCCATATTACTTAATAATAATAATAATAATAATATTCTTCTACAGCTACTAACTACTAACTAGGTTATGTTTGACTAATAATAGTATTCTGTTGACGACGTCATATACGTGGAGATCAATACTTCAGACCGATCCCGAACACTGGCTGGGAGTACGGGTGCCTCGTCGTAGTACACTTCATTCTACATAACAGCAATAATACTAATTTTCTTCTACAGTGGTTATAATGTTACTACTAACTACTAACTAACTACTACTACTGACTACTAATGTTCACCTACTGAATGTCACCTACTACTACTACCTCCTCATGTTCGACTACTAACTACGGCTGACGGCGGATGTTTATGCGTGCGTATGCCATCATTAATTCATGGAATACCGTCGACATTATCGTTGCTGTGATCGATTGGCATACGTCGGTTGTTACTTCATCTAATGTTATTATAATTAGTGGTGGCGGTGAACAACTTTCCACCGAGGAGGAGAATAGTATTTCCGAACTATTAGTACGTAACCATTCCATTACCTTCTCTCTTCCCTCCCTGTTGATGACGTCACTGCTTGCAGTAGCTGCAGCAGCAGCGGCGTCATCCTGTCAACAGAATTACACGGTAACAACTTCCAGGTCTGACACGGTGTAATTGACATACTGTCCCGCTACGCGTTTCCTAATGGTCACCATTACACGGGCCCCCGCAACATATCCAGTGCCGCATACCGCTCGGCGTCTGACTTCATGCTCATGTAGGCGTTACCCGTAAATCCCAACACCTGGACTGGCTTTTCATTAAAAATCGTTGCCCAACATTCACTTCCAATGGCGTCTTGTAGGAGGATACGCAGAGCGAACTTGTACACTGGACCACGTTGCCATATCCATATCCATTGTTTTCAGGAATCACACGTTTGTTACACTGCTGACACGATGGATATACGATGTATTTCTCTTGCACGGCACATTGTACTATAGTTAACGGACGTGTAAATATATAATTTCCGTTACTTACCTCTTTCTCGAGTCGGGTGACAGTCATTTCCCTGTCGACGATTTGTTGGGCGGCCATTTCTTCTGTTGATGCTGTTGATGCTACTTGTAGACGTGTGCTGGGTGATCGGAGAGCGGTTGTGTGATGCGTTAACTCTACGCTCGGTTTATATAGGCCTCCTCTGGCTGTGGCGCGCATTCTTATCACCACCCTTGGCCGCGCGCGTGATGCTGCTATTGTGCGCTTGGTGTCTGGTAGTGCGGTGTACTTTGTCCACCGGTCTTGTGATCGACTCGCGTTACGTCTGGCCATCGTTTCGCTGTGGGGGGATTCTGATGCATTCGAATGAACTCGCGTACTCGCATAAGTATCTTTCCTACCATGTTCTGACCGGCTTGACCACTGTAGGTCAGTGCACTCCAGTATCCTTCCCGACTCTTTACCCATTCCTTCAACTCAGCTTCCCGTGTGTCTAACAGTCGTTTACGTAAGGTTGGATCGCGATATTTAACAGCGACTAACGCATACATTATTGAATATCTGTGTTTGTTCCATTCTGCGCGTAAATGCACCTTCTCTCGAATGCTCTTGCTGAGGTATTTCGCCTGTAGACCCGTGCGCGTGGATAGCATTTTATCTGCTGTATGCCTATCACCATGATGCATGCATTTACGCCACTGGTACGCGCTTTCAACAGTGTTAAATTCTCTATTCCACACATGTATCCTGCACACATAGAAATTGGACAAATAACTGTTACCGCCTCTGAAGTGTATAGGACGATTCATACTGAATTTATGACGTTAAAATGTACATTTACTGTATTAAATACACGCCGTTCTAGCGCTGTCGAGTACTCATAACCCCCACTTTTTCCTTGCGTGATGGATGCCCGGTGTCGGTAAGCTGACAGTTGCCGGCCGCTTATCAGTTTTTTCTCATTACTGTGGTATTGTTCCGAGGGTTACGTCAGCTGTCTGGCTTATTTCTACCATGCTATATAAGTCAGCTGAGTTGGTCGTGTCGTCATCACAACCGCCATTATTGTGTTCGTAGCCATTCACATAGATCATGCCTGCCGACATGGTAGCCCTTTTCAGCGATGTCTTGGTCGTTCTCCAAGCAGTCGGGACCTCGATGTTTACACTGCTGGATCGTGCGTGAGTATATATATATATATATATATATATATATATATATATATATATATATATATATATATATATATATATATATATATATATATATATATATATATATATATATATATATAATACTTTACATAGCTCTACATAGCTCTACATAGCTCTACATAGCTCTACATTTTTAATAAATGTTCACTTTACATACTGTTCTATCGTTCCCGTGTATACATGTCTCGCTGAGTGTTCGTCGAGTCCAAGTTCCATATGCAGCGGCTTGCCTAGCGATAACACCTACCAGTCGATCGGTTTCGTATTACATCTCTCTCTCTCGTTGCTTGGTTACGTCTGATATATATATATATATATATATATATATATATATATATATGACTATATATATATATATATATATATATATATATATATATATATATATATATATATATATATATATATATATATATGACTACACTATACATATTCTCACTCTGGTTTTGTCGTTTACTTACAGCATGCATAGAAATTACTGGCCACACGTTATGGCGGAAATGCAACAGATGACCGTAGACCGTCGGGCCGGACGGGCTACCGTCAGGTTTCGGGACGAACTGTATACCCAACATCTGTTAACATCGTTCATGGACCACGCCAGTCGTTGGCGACACGTTATCGACGAAGTGCACCACTACACCTTTGGTTATCGTCACCATGACACCCAACCAGAATCCTGGGATGATGCATGTGACTCCGCTGCAGCTTTCCTAGATCATAGGAAGATGTGGGGGAGTGTTATGCAAGAGCTGTTGCTGCTGCGTCTACCACCACCCCTAGGACCCGCTTTCCTACACCATCGCAGCAACTGGTTGGGTGTCATGACCGAACAGCAACGTTACCCCAAAACACCGTCCCATCTGTCTCCGTTACTGCGTCGACGTCGACGCACGCTGGCGCCGCTTCCACTACGATGCAACTTGGGACGCAAGATGACACCACGTCACGTTCGAGGCAATATGTTGGTAGCGTTCAATAACGCTCCTTGAACTTATACACACACGCACATTTTAATGTTTAACTTCTATACTTATATATATTTTTTATATAATTCTACTTCTAATGTTTTAATATATATTCCCATTGTAACTGTACTTCTTTTTCATATATATTAAATTTTGCTTCACCTTATATTCCCGTCTTGTATTGCGTTCTTGTTCCAACTGCGTGTGTACATTTTATACACATAGTCAATTTTCACCCTGCTACAATATTTTTACTGCACGGTTCGATTTCCATAATACAACGGATATATTGTTGCCATGCATGTCGGCTAAATATTACATATAACATAATAACATTATATTTAACAGTTTTCATTTTATTACGTCTTATGTCCACTACATATATACTGGCTATAACATGCCTCCGTACCACTTCAATAGTGTACTTTGCAACATTGTTGCCGTTTTTTACACTGATTAGCTCGGTTCCATTGCTACATTGTTCAGATTGGTATCCTTTGATCTCGCACTATGGCTCACAGCTGGATAAACGCTTCGGCTTACAGTTAACTCCAGTCCTTAGGGTGTCCACTTAGTATTACCTCGCCACTCGGACTGGTCACTCCGTCAAGGTCCGGGTCAGGTGTTGTGGTGGGGTGGTGGGGTAGGGTGGGGTGATCCATGTATTATTATTAACGTGTATATTCTTTGTTCCTATGTCCACTATCGATGGCTACTGGTTATCTTTAGGTAATACTACGGTCGCTAGGGGGCGCTGTGCACGGTTTGTGGTGTTCCTACGGCCGTCAGGAGGCGCTCTGATTGGCTGCGCGCGCAACCGGAAGTCGTTCAGACACATGGCCTCCGGCGGTGATGTCCTAAAAACTTCCACTAACTACTGACGTACAGGAGCGTCGAACGAGAATACGGAATACTGCATGCGTGACGTCAATCAAAGCTTACGCGCTAAGGGTATTCCCACTACCTAAGGCGGGGACTCGCGCGGGGAAACGTTGTACGCAGTCTTCCGAACTTCTCAAGTCTTCGCCATACAAAGATCTGCTACGTTCAAAACAAATTAAATTGGGCGAGAAGACGAAGAGTCGCGCTGGTGGAATGTCTGTCAAGAAGTCGGACAGACGTGAGCTTCACAAGGGAAAACGCGCACCTGCAAACGGAAATGCACGACAACCAGTCGCTGACAGGCCGAAGAGGAGGCCTGGTTCAGGCCCGCACAGAAAGTGTCTACCGGTGCATCTACTGCAACGAGGTGTACGAAGACCCACCGACTGAGGGTTGGCTGCAATGCCCAGAGTGTTGCCAGTGGCACCACGAGAAATGTGGGCGTGGCTATGACAAACCTGTATGTGACCTTTGTGTGCGACTAGTAACAGTGTCGGTGATTGTACACTATGTCTAATAATTTATGCTAGAATTGCATTTAAATTGTATAATTTTATCCGTAATTATAATCATCGTGGCGTACAGAGTAGTAGCGGAGTCGGCGACTGTAGACCGTGTCTGACGTATGCTTTCATTGCAGGTAAATAATTGTACCCGTGATTGTAATCATCCTTACGTAGACTAACAGCGGAGTTGGCGCCTGTAGGCCTGCACTGTGTCTAAGTAATTATTATGCCTTACGCTTGCTTTAATTGCAGAGAAATGCTATGTAATTTTATTCGCATCCTAGGTGCGCTTTTGGGAAGCATCTGAGGCTCTTTGGAGGCACACTTCCCCAAAGTGCCCCAGATGCTGTTTTCTTTCTTTCTCTAATATAATTTCTATGTTTTATAATTATCAGTTGATATGCATGCACATTGCTTAATGTAACCGCGTTGATAAATGAAAGCAAACCGTATTTTTAAACAGCAGGTTCAAAATTATTGACACAAAACGAAGTGGGGGTGCGCGTTAGGGACTTTCCCCTACTTTCCATGCACGCACGCACGTGCTTCCACAGCAATATGGCAAACAAATATTTTAAAAAATCCAATCCGCCCTCAGAAATTGAATGACACACCCATCCTTAATCTGGCTGGCGTCCATCGCGGAGTTCAAGCACGAATGAGACAGCTGATATGGCCTGCCTTGCGCCATCTACACGCACTGCACTGGACACAATATTAACTTGACCATTGTAGAGTCCGCAAAGAGCCACTTGTTAGAGGTATGATGGACACGGTCTAGCTTCTACTTCGACTACTCAACCCAGAGGTTTTAACAACATAACTAATCTGCAATCGCTCTGTGAGACAAGATAGCTCAGTCGTGCGAACGTTCTGTATACATTCAAGTCTGTATTCACTGCTTTGGTCACTGCCTTGGAATATTTGGACGGAGACGGCGAAGTCAGGCGCTACTTGTAATTATCAGGACTGATTCTTCGTATATGTGGTCATCGTACTACACGTTTTCCAACTGTTTTGAATGATACCGTAGTGCATGTACATGTATCGTAGTGCATGTACATGTATCGTAGTGCATGTACATGTATCGTCGTCCATGTACATGTATCGTAGTGCATGTGCATGTATCGTAGTGCATGTGCATGTATCGTAGTGCATGTGCATGTATCGTAGTGCATGTGCATGTATCGTAGTGCATGTGCATGTATCGTAGTGCATGTGCATGTATCATAGTGCATGTGCATGTATCGTAGTGCATGTACATGTATCGTAGTGCATGTACATGTATCGTAGTCCATGTACATGTATCGTAGTGCATGTATCGTAGTGCATGTGCATGTATCGTAGTGCATGTACATGTATCGTAGTGCATGTACATGTATCGTAGTCCATGTACATGTATCGTAGTCCATGTACATGTATCGTAGTGCATGTGCATGTATCGTAGTGCATGTGCATGTATCGTAGTGCATGTACATGTATCGTAGTGCATGTACATGTATCGTAGTGCATGTACATGTATCGTAGTGCATGTACATGTAATGCATGTACATGTAATGTAGTGCATGTACATGTATTGTAGTGCATGTACATGTAATGTAGTGCATGTACATATATTGTAGTGCATGTACATGTATTGTAGTGCATGTACGCAAACCATTATTCACGTATGATGCAGACACACAACGCTGTAAGTGTAGCCATAATGTTTATGCATAATCTATGCTACTGTCATGGTTATTTAGCAAATTTCATATGCATATTGTAAGCATACTGACTAGATTAATAACATGTTATGCATATTTGCTATAGTTTTTTAATGATCGTCTAGCTGACCATTCGCGGACTGTTTTAATTTAGGTTGAAATAAACAAATAAGCCAATTATTGTTAGTAAACACTTCACTCTTGTTCATATATCTGGCGTGCGTGCGTGCGTGCGTGCGTGCGTGCGTGCGTGCGTGCGTGCGTGCGTGCGTGCGTGCGTGCGTGCGTGCGTGCGTGCGTGCGTGCGTGCGTGCGTGCGTGCGTGCGTGCGTGCGTGCGTGCGTGCTCGTACTTTGTGTACGTTATTAAAATGATCTGAACAATTTGCATGGAAAAGCAGAATAGAACATTTGTAATGGAACACATAACATTACAACTTTGTGTAAACACATTTTAATTCAAGCATATTCATACATGTAACATTGTGTAGCAGACAA
This sequence comes from Lamellibrachia columna, assembly GCA_963662155.1. Taxonomy (NCBI): domain Eukaryota; kingdom Metazoa; phylum Annelida; class Polychaeta; order Sabellida; family Siboglinidae; genus Lamellibrachia; species Lamellibrachia columna. Next base: position 3,639,168 of record OY759264.1, on the reverse strand, counting down.
CCATATTTAGCTGCAGAAAAGAATACCAAACATACCACATTTCACAAATAACAGTCTCTCAAATCATATAACCAACTGATTTATTTGTTGTTTAAAACCCTGCGAAACAACATACTGTTTGTTTTATCAGTGGCTTCAAGTAATCATAACAAACCAGGTTACCGTAATTTCATGTTAGCTGTGGAACAAATAATTAACACATCATGGCACACATACAAATCATACTAACATGAAGCACGTTAATATGTTGCAGGTAAATAAATATTTTGTCCTAGTCTTACGGGAAAATTAGGATTAAAGGTGCATGGATGGCAATTAATGTACCATGTATTGGAACAAAAACTTCACATGTTGCTCAAATGCATCCAATGGTTAAGGTCAGGTACCAAAGTCACTTAATGCACAACAAAGTGGGCCCTGAAAGTTTGGGTTAACTATGGATTGGCAACCAACTGGCAATTAATACACTTAACCCAGTTACAATTAAAAATAACTTCTAATAACCAACAATGTCCACAATTCTGTTGTCACAGATGCACTGATATACAGCTGTACTCTTTCAATGAAGTAAACATTCATTGTACATTTTCTTTTAATACAACTATTAAAGTTAACTCACTTCAATGTATTAGCAACCAACCAGATGCATTCTTTCGGAACTGAATTCTGGGATTTAATTTGGTGCAGATTAACTGGGAAACACCTATCATTGGGATACCGGCACAGCCACATATGTGACAGCATGATTGCCATACCATCTGGTGAGTGGAAGAAGAACTATGCCCCAGAATTCAGTTCCTGAGTTACCTTTAACAGTCATGTTAAAAGTAAATTGATAATCATTTATTCTCCCAACTTGTTGAAAATTATCACCAACGAAATAAACATTTATTATAATTTTACATGTGTAACGCCATAAACAAAACACGTTTTTATTGATCTACATTTCTTGACCATCTTGCTGTAAGGCCTGGCTTTGAATATGATAGCATTACACAACTGACTGTACCATCGTCTCTAAGGACTTTGTAATTATAAAAAAATTCCAATAATCCCAAAAAATGGATATAGGTGGGTCAAGGGTCCACTTGGATTATCACCAATAAAATTGAAAATGCAATTTTTTTATTTAGTTATTTCCCGGTTTAAATTTTGCAATAATTGACTTCACATTCACTGCATGACAATGTGTGTACAGCGCCTGTAATTATGTTTTTGGATAGTGGTGTGGGTGGATGGGTGGGTGGGGTCAATCCTATCCATTTTATTATTTGAATTATTTATGTTTACAAAGCCCCTTAGTCCAGTGTGATGCCTGCCTAGCGTTCGACCTGTACGAGGGCAGGGAATGTCCTCATGCGGAGACGTTCCACCTCAGCCCTCAGCACGGCCACTTCCTGGGCCTGGGACTTGGCCAGGTCAACCAGCTTACGGCGCTGTACGATGTCTCGGTACTTCTCCTCGTGGTCAAAGCTTGTTGTCTTGTCAGCTGCAACACAGTCCCAGGTTGCTAACTTTCTACACATACACAATTTCAGTCGTCTGAATTTAAAGGAAAGCATAAGGACATAGATACTGTAGAAAGAATACAGAGGACAGCAACTAAACTGATTCTAGAACTGAGAGACCTAAAAATGTGATTCAACAACCCTAGACACGATAAAATTAAGAGGAGATTAAACGGATCTCGTAAAAAAAAAATGTAATTGTTTGTCTGATAATTTCACCAAGACAAAATAGCACATTTGTATAAATGAGCTGCGTGTAGTAGAAGATACTACATAGGTTAAAATGTTTGCAAAATGAGTCTGAAAAGAGAAAAATCAAATCAAACTGAGGAGAGACCTATAAGGATATATATTCTACGTGCAACGTACGTTCTACGTGGAATGGCTGATGTAGAGCTATTTTTTAAAGGATATACGTTCTACGTGCAATGGCTGATGTAGAGCTATTTGTTAAAGGATATACGTTCTACGTGCAATGGCTGATGTAGAGCTACTTATCAAAGGATATACGTTCCAAGTGCAATGGCTGAAGTAGAGCTGTTTGTCAAAGAATATACGTTCTACGTGCAATGGCTGATTTAGAGCTATTTGTCAAAGGATATACGTTCCAAGTGCAATGGCTGATGTAGAGCTGTTTGTCAAAGAATATACGTTCTACGTGCAATGGTTGATGTAGGGCTATTTGTCAAAGGATATACGTTCTACGTGCAATGGTTGATGTAGGGCTATTTGTTAAAGGATATACGTTCTACGTGCAATGGTTGATGTAGGGCTATTTGTTAAAGGATATACGTTCTACGTGCAATGGCTGATGTAGAGCTATTTGTCAAAGGATATACGTTCTACGTGCAATGGCTGATGTAGAGCTATTTGTCAAAGAATATACGTTCTACGTTGGTTGATGTAGAGCTATTTATCAAAGGATATACGTTCTAAGTGCAATGGTTGATAAAGAGCTATTTGTCAAAGGATATACGTTCTATGTGCAATGGCTGATTTAGAGCTATTTGTCAAAGGATATACGTTCTTTGTCAAAGAATATACGTTCTACATGCAATGGCTGATTTAGAGCTATTTGTCAAAGGATATATGTTCTACGTGCAATGGTTGATGTAGGGCTATTTGTCAAAGGATATACGTCCTACGTGCAATGGCTGATGTAAAGCTATATGTTAAAGGATATACTTTCTACGTGCAATGGCTAATGTAGTGCTATTTGTTAAAGGATATACGTTCTAATTGCAATGGCTAATGTAGAGCTATTTGTTAAAGGATATACGTTCTACATGTGATGGCTGGTGTAGAGCTATTTGCTAAAGGATATAAGTTCTACTTACAACGGCTAGTGTAGAGCTATTTGTTAAGGTTCTAGATAATAACCTCAACTGTTCCCAGTGATCCATAAGACGTGCCTGAATGTTGAGAACTCACCGACTACTTCATGTATATGTCTGCGTTCATTCACGGCCACATTGATGTCATTCAGTTCAGTGTTCAACATTGAATTGTCGTCCTTCTTGCTTCGAATTGTGCGCTTCAAGTCTGTCAATGACCTCTTGCGATCCTGCACTGTTCTCTCGTGTTGCTGCAAAACAAAGTTGAATCAGCACCTCTCAAAACATGGTTTAATGAAGGGAATATGGCTTGGCCATGTTCTTTGAAATGAAGCTGGCTGGGAAGACATGGAATGAACTTAGAAGGCTCAGTGATTGAGTGAAGAGAATACTTAGGTTTATGTATGATGCTACAGATGTTATGAATGATGCTACATGTGTTATATATGATGCTACAGGTGTTATGTATGATGATACAGGTGTTATGTATAATGTTACAGGGGTTATTTATAATGCTACAGGTGTTATGTATGATGCTACAGGTGTTATTAATGAAGCTACAGGTGTTATATTTGATGCTACAGGTGTTATGTATGATGCTACAGTTGTCATGAATGATGCTACAGGCCATGCTCTTTGAAATGAAGCTGGCTGGGAAGACATGGAATGAACTCAGAAGGCTCAGTGATTGAGTGAAGAGAATACTTAGGTTTATGTATGATGCTACATGTGTTATGTATGATGCTACAGGTGCTATGTATGATGCTACAGTGTTATGGATGATGCTACAGGTGTTATGAATGATGCTTCATGTGTTACGTATGATGCTACAGATGTATGATGCTACAGGTGTTATGTATGATGCTACAGATGTTATGTATGATGCTACAAGTGTTACGCATGATGCTACAGGTGTTATGTATGATGCTACAGGTGTTATGAATTATTGCTACAGGTATTATATATGATGCTACAGATGTTATGTATGATACTACAGGTGTTATTAATGATGCTACATGTGTTATTAATGATGCTACAGGTGTTATGTATGATGCTACAGGTGTTATGTATGATGCTACAAGTGTTACGCATGATGCTACAGGTGTTATGTATGATGCTACAGGTGTTATTAATGATGCTACATGTGCTATGTATGATGCTACAGGTGTTCTGGATGATGCTACATGTGTTATGAATGATGCTACATGTGTTATGTATGATGCTACAGGTGTTATGTATGATGTTACAGGTGTTATGTATGATGCTACAAGTGTTATGTGTGATGCTACAGGTGTTATGTATGATGTTACAGGTGTTATGTATGATGCTACAGGTGTTATGAATGATGCTACATGTGTTATTCTACAGGTGTTATGCTACAGGTGTATGATGCTACAGGTGTTATGTATGATGCTGCAGATGTATGATGCTACAGGTGTTATGTATGATGCTACATGTGTTATGTATGATGCTACAAGTGTTATGTATGATGCTACATGTGTTATGTATGAATGCTACAGTTATTATGTATGATGCTACAGGTGTTATGTATGATGCTACAGGTGTTATGAATGATGCTACAGGTGTTATGAATGATGTTACAGGTGTTATGAATGATGTTACAGGTGTTATGTATGATTGCTGATGCACGATTGTGACACTTTATATATATATATATATATAAATATATATATATATATATATAGTGTCACAATCGTGTGTATATATATATAAAGTGTCACAATCATGTATATATATATATATATATATATATATATATATATATATATATATATATATATATGATGTTCACTGCATCGGAAGTGCAACCAAGAAAGAAGTGATATGGATGAAAATGGTAAATAAGGAATGCAACAAATATATTTGGCTAGGATAACAGATGAGATCAGCATCTAAAAAGAAGAAAAAATATGACATTTAATAATTATAGGGTTTACCACACATGTACTCAATACAGAATGATGGGTTATAAATATATCATACAAATGTAATAATTGGCTTACACGTCGCTGCACGTCTACGGTCTGCTCCAGTATGGTGATCTCGTAGGCCCTCCTTGCTTCGTGATCTTCCTGGTTCAGATACTGCAACCAGTAATACTAATATGAAAACTTGTACCACGGCTAAATCCTTGGAAACCCGATCACAGGTACACATCAGAAGGGAAGGGTCAGGCAATCTCGAAGTCAATATGTTATGTTAAAGTTGTCAACAGATGGTTGAATCTGCTGGGAGCACGTAAAAAAAATGTATGTTATTATTAAATCAACAAAATAAGTTTAACTAAAAATACGTGTGCATTTATGCATATTCCATGCATGTGTGTTTATATATTTTTAATACACACGTACACCTGCGTATCTTGCTGAGATTATTTGATGTATCTTATTTTGATGATGTATGCTTGCCTGATTTCATGCTACTTAATTAATAAATCTAAATGTCATTCCTTGGCCTATTTCAATCTACACTGGACTTGTGTTGTTATTTTGCATAAATATATATGTGCGTGTATGCATGCATATATACACACGTACACATGAACTATGTATATGTTACCTATAACATAGAGTTAAATATGTAGAAAAGATTAATATATAATGTATTAATATTGCTTAAGGTGAATATTACAGCTTTTGTAATTACTCCGTCGGTAATGAAGCCAGATAGCTGCCCGTGTTTAGGCCCTGCTCTCAATGATATAGAAACTGACAACTATTTCAATAATGTTAACACTGAAAGCAAGAAGTGCACCAGCTGCCAGGTCTACCCACCGACTGTATCTCACGCGTCACTTTCATGTTCTGGATGTCCCTCATCTTGTTCTGAAGGTCAACCATCTCCATTGTCATGCGTTTGTACTCCCTGCAGGTGAAATAAAACAATGGCATTGCTGCGGTACAAATAGTCAATTATAAGGCTGTCTGCAGGAGTGAGCAGTGAAAAATGTAAGTGTGATAGTACAAATATTCAATTATAAGGCTGTCTTGCAGGAGTGGGCAGTGAACAATGTCACTGCAACGGTACAAATATTAAATTATAAGGCTGTCTTGCAAGAGTGAGCAGTGAATGTAAATATTCAATTATAACGCTGTCTTTGCAGCAGTGAGCATTGAACGTAAATATGCTGGTTGATTGGATGAAAGTGCTTGATAGGTAATTGTGCAGATCTTAAAAATAATGTGATATCAGACAGGGAGGCAATGCATTTAAGAAGTGGTGCTGAGTGAGAGAAATGAGGAGACCGAGTAACTACCCTTGCCAAACAAGATTACTATACAGTCATATTATCAGCCACTATACAGTCATATTATCAGCTACTGTCTATGTGATAAGTACATAATGATTGGATAGAAGTCACACAGTTATATGTGTCTTAAAGGGAATGTAACCAACAAATCATCCAATGAAAAAGTTATATTTCACATTTATTGGTCTTTTACTGTCATAAAGAGGTTTACATATATGTCATAAACCTTGCATATTTATTCACAATCGCTAAAAAATTTTTTTTAAATATTAACAGATAAAGTATCATGGTAATAACACAGTTTGTATGGATATTATTTTAACTACATTCCATTTTAAAAGAATACACCTGTGTAATGTTTGCTAGGGTAAAAATTATTTGTAGCCACATACCATTCAAGTTGTATGATTCCCTTGCGGAAGTCTTTGCTGTCTTCCATGCTTGCAATCTTATGTTCACCAAGGTTCTGAGACAATACAAAGATGAGTCTATTACTTCATCACATATCCCAAAGCTTTGACTATTTGTCATCAGCGAAAACAACATTGACTTGGAGCTAGAAGGGAAGAGGAAAAGGGGCAGACCAAAAACAACATTGACTTGGAGCTAGAAGGGAAGAGGAAAAGGGGCAGACCAAAAACAACATTGACTTGGAGCTAGAAGGGAAGAGGAAAAGGGGCAGACCAAAAACAACATTGACTTGGAGCTAGAATGGAAGAGGAAAAGGGGCAGAGTAAAACAACATTGACTTGGAGCTAGAAGGGAAGAGGAAAAGGGGCAGACCAAAAACAACATTGACTTGGAGCTAGAAGGGAAGAGGAAAAGGGGCACACCAAAAACAACATTGACTTGAAGGTAGAAGGGAAGAGGAAAAGGGGCAGACCAAAAACAACATTGACTTGGAGCTAGAAGGGAAGAGGAAAAGGGGCAGACCAAAAACAACATTGACTTGGAGCTAGAAGGGAAGAGGAAAAGGGGCACACCAAAAACAACATTGACTTGGAGCTAGAAAGGAAGAGGAAAAGGGGCAGACCAAAAACAACATTGACTTGGAGCTAGAAGGGAAGAGGAAAAGGGGCAGACCAAAAACAACATTGACTTGGAGCTAGAAGGGAAGAGGAAAAGGGGCAGACCAAAAACAACATTGACTTGGAGCTAGAAGGGAAGAGGAAAAGGGGCAGACCAAAAACAACATTGACTTGGAGCTAGAAGGGAAGAGGAAAAGGGGCAGACCAAAAACAACATTGACTTGGAGCTAGAAGGGAAGAGGAAAAGGGGCAGACCAAAAACAACATTGACTTGGAGCTAGAAGGGAAGAGGAAAAGGGGCAGACCAAAACAACATTGACTTGGAGCTAGAAGGGAAGAGGAAAAGGGGCAGACCAAAAACAACATTGACTTGGAGCTAGAAGGGAAGAGGAAAAGCGGCAGACCAAAAACAACATTGACTTGGAGCTAGAAGGGAAGAGGAAAAGGGGCAGACCAAAAACAACATTGACTTGGAGCTAGAAGGGAAGAGGAAAAGGGGCAGACCAAAAACAACATTGACTTGGAGCTAGAAAGGAAGAGGAAAAGGGGCAGACCAAAAACAACATTGACTTGGAGCTAGAAGGGAAGAGGAAAAGGGGCAGACCAAAAACAACATTGACTTGGAGCTAGAAGGGAAGAGGAAAAGGGGCAGACCAAAAACAACATTGACTTGGAGCTAGAAAGGAAGAGGAAAAGGGGCAGACCAAAAACAACATTGACTTGGAGCTAGAAGGGAAGAGGAAAAGGGGCAGACCAAAAACAACATTGACTTGAAGCTAGAAGGGAAAAGGAAAAGGGGCAGACCAAAAACAACATTGACTTGGAGCTAGAAGGGAAGAGGAAAAGGGGCAGACCAAAAACAACATTGACTTGGAGCTAGAAGGGAAGAGGAAAAGGGGCACACCAAAAACAACATTGACTTGGAGCTAGAAGGGAAGAGGAAAAGGGGCAGACCAAAAACAACATTGACTTGGAGCTAGAAAGGAAGAGGAAAAGGGGCAGACCAAAAACAACATTGACTTGGAGCTAGAAGGGAAGAGGAAAAGGGGCAGACCAAAACAACATTGACTTGGAGCTAGAAAGGAAGAGGAAAAGGGGCAGACCAAAAACAACATTGACTTGGAGCTAGAAGGGAAGAGGAAAAGGGGCAGACCAAAAACAACATTGACTTGGAGCTAGAAAGGAAGAGGAAAAGGGGCAGACCAAAAACAACATTGACTTGGAGCTAGAAGGGAAGAGGAAAAGGGGCAGACCAAAAACAACATTGACTTGGAGCTAGAAGGGAAGAGGAAAAGGGGCAGACCAAAAACAACATTGACTTGGAGCTAG